>JAPYYM010001552.1:0-13339 GCA_028534135.1 Potos flavus
AGGAATGGAGCTCAAATGACAACTTATGACAAAGCGAATGGATAAAGAAAGTAGCATTTCAGGGTGCCTGCGTGGCTCAGTCCATAAAGTGTCTGCCTTAGGCTCAAGTCATGATCCCAGGGTCCTGGGATCGAGTCCCGCATCGGGCTCCTTGCTCCACGGGGAGCCTGCTTCTCCCTCTCCCTCTGCCTGCTGCTCCCCCTGCTTGTGATCTTTCTCTCTCTCTCTGTCAAATAAATAAATAAAATCTTTAAAAAAAAAAAAAAAAAAAGATAGCATTTCTTACACATCCGAGTCTTGGACTGAGACTCATTCCCACCACAGGGCACATTGCCTGGAGCCCCCACAGGACCTGTGTCTTCCTTGCACCCTGAAAGAGAGCAGCCGGAAAAGAGAAATCTTGAGGGGCCCTGGGCTTCTAAAAGGCTGTCCTGGGTCAGGGACAGCAATTCTGTGGGACTCTAACAGGGACAAGTAGCAATGGCCAGAGGTACAAGTGCTGTCCAATGAATCCCAAGAAGCTCCTCACAGACGGAGTTGCCCAGTGAGGGAAGGAACCACTTTGAGAGGAATGAGCTTCCTGTCCCGGAATGTATGCAAGTAGATGCCATCAGAGGTGTGGAGAGGTGACTCTTACTAGGGGGCTGGCCTGACTATAAAATAATGCAGAGGTCTCTCTGAAGCTTAATAGACTACAAGTGTGTAAGTAAAGTCCAGAGCGATGGTGAGTAGTCAGAGCTGGGATGTTAGTGGGATGAATGGGGAAGCGCGGAAGAGGAAGAGGCAGAAGCGAATAGAAGCAAGAAGAAAATAAGGGGCCCAGCTAGGAAGAGGCTGTGATTCTGGTATTCTGATACAGATAAAGAGTTCTTCAAAGATAATATTTCCCCAAGGGTGGGCCACGCGTCTGCAACCGTCAGAAACAGCCTACGCCGAGCTATAGAGCAAGCAAACCGTGATCTCAGCAAATCCCAACACGATACGATTCGGTCTCACTCACGCAAAGTCTGGGCGGCCCTGCAGCTCTGATTTCTGGAGCACATGGCCTCCAAGCGGAAGAGAGATTGGAGAGGACCACCAACACTTAAATGTCACAACCCAAAAGTGGCGATCGAGTGCTCGCTTCTGCAGCACACATACCAAAAGTGGCGATTGACGCTGCCACGCGCGGGCCATTGGCCAGAACTAGTCACGTGATCCCAACCATCTGGTCCCAGCCTGGTGATACTATGCCTTTCACAGCTCTCTGACACTGCTGATCTCCTTTATCAATAAATAAGCGGCTGGCCTCGGATTCAGAGCCTGCAGAAGAAAACAGAACATGTTACCGAGCCTACAAAATGCTCTCTGTTCCTAACATGGTCCTTCTCGTGATTATCTCCTCTATAGGGCAAATGACGTCAATTTTCCATGTGGGATACCAAAGTAAAAGTGCCTTTTCAAGAAACTTACTTATTTTTTAAAATGGAGTCTATTTAAAGAAGAATATTAATTCTGTTCCAAGTCAAACTGGGCAGCACGTATATTAATATTTATTTTAGAAGAGGTAATACATACTTCAAAATTCAAAAAGTATTCCAGTATAGCTAGTGAAAACTCAGCTCCACCCCCAGCCACACAATTCCCTTTCCTGTTAATACTTTTTATAAATGATATCACGGATACTTTGGCTCTTACAAACAACATTGCAATGAACCTCGCTGTGTGTACTCCATTGGGAGTATAAATGGGTACCTAAGGGAAAAATCCCTAGAAAGAAAATTCTGGAGCTCCAGGTGTGGGCATATACATCCTCGCGGTTCAGTTTGGTACACGGCTGCCATGTTAGTGGGACAGGTTTTCAGCAAAGCCCCACTCGGGGCAATTTGGACCATACACGATTTTATTATTAGTTTACTCAACACACCTTGATAAGCCCCAATCCTGAATCAACTCTGGGCTGGGAGCAAGCAATAGGAAGATGCATTTGATGCAGTCTTGACCTCAAAGAGCTCACGATCTAGCAGGTAAAGGCAGACGCACAAGCCAATTGCTATGGTTATCTACCGCAGCGTGGTTTACCACTCCGCAACTTAGAGACGCCGAGCAACAACTAGGAGGCTGGCGGATTCTGTGGGCCAGGAATTCAGAAACGGGAGAGCCAGGGATGGTTTTTCTCCGTTCCCTGATATCTGAGGCCTCATCTGGGGCGACTTGAATGATGGCGGACTGAAGGATCCATTTCCACAGTGGCTTCTTCACTCCCAGCTCTGATGCCCATGCTTCGAGCATTGAAGAACAGGCTTAGACTGTCATCCAGAGCCCTTAACGTGTGGCCTCTCGAGCAGGACAGTCACGGGGTGCTCACACTTCCCACAAGGTGGCTCAGGATCCTAGAGCAATCGTTCCAGTGATCACAGCAGAAGCTGCATGGCCGTGGTTGACTCAGCTTGGAAGCCACACATTGTCATTTGCACCGCAAGCCAGTCGTGATTCAAGCAGGGGGATGAGTGTTTTGAAGTGGCCACGCTGCCGATCGTAATACAGGATACGTGTTGTAGTGGAGGCAGGTCCAGCAGCACAGAGAGCCCCGTCCAAGAGTGACAGCTTCATTCCCTCGGAGAGCGATAAGAAGCCACTCAGGGAAAGCCACTGAAAGGAGGTGACACCGAACTGAGGATTGAAAAGTACGAAAGTACGAGCGAAGTTACCAAAGGCTAAAATGGAGTGGGAGGAGGAAGGGAGGGTTTCAGGCAAAGGGAACTGTGTGTGCAATGACTTAGGAGTGCTTTGAAATGTTTGTGCATGAAAAGGTGGGAACTTCCACGCAGAGGGTAAGAGGCCAGGCTACGGAGTTGTGGATGGGAGTTGAGATCTTCGCTCTACCACTTGCTGGCTGTGTGTCAAGTGAGCCTCAGCTTTCTCTCCTATAAAAAGCCTCAGGGTTCTGCAGCCCTTCTATTCTAAGGGATAGAATATAATAAGGAATAAGGAATAGAATAGAATATTCCTCCTATTCTAAGCAATAACTGAGATAAGACAGGGTCTGACATAAAAGCGCTGAAGGCATGTTCGCCACTGACATCACTGTGAACTCTTGGCTGCATGCTGGAATCATCGAGGAAGCTTTAAAAAAACAGCGATGTAACTAAAAGTGCAAGACTTGTTATACTCTGAAAATTACAAAATGTTGTGGAAGGAAATTAAGGAGGACCAGAAGAAATAAGAAGACATCCCATGTTCATAGATCAGAAGACTCAGTAGAGCCGCCCCCTTCACAAGACTTCCCAAAGGGATCTAGTTTCAACTCAGTCCCTGTCGATATCCCAGCTGACTCAGCATATCTTAAAACTCACATAGAAATTCAAGGAACCCAGAATCCAGGCTTACATTCTCGAAAAAGAAGGCAAAGTTGGAGGAATCACGCCTCCTTCTTTCAAAACTTACTACAAAGCCATGGTGATGGAGACACTGTGGTATTGACATTGTACATCCATGGAAATGAACTGAGAATCCAGAAATAAGCCCCTGTGTCTATGGCCAATGGATTTGGGATGCGGGTCCATTCAAAGGACAAAGAACAGTCTTTCCAACAAATGGGACAACTGGATATCCACATACAAAGGATGAACAAAGTCGAACCACCTCCTCGCACCACATGCAAAAATTATTCGAAATGGATCAAAGACCTAACTGTAAGAGCTAAAACTATCTAAACGCTTTGAAGAAACATAAGAGAAAATCTTGGTGGTCTTGGATTCGGATCTGAGATGGGACACCAAAATCATAAGCAACAAAAGAAAAACTAGATGAATCCGACTTCATCAAAATTAAAAACGTTGTACCTCAAAGGACACCGTCTAAAAAAGGAAAGGGTGCCTGGAGGGCTCAGTCAGAAGAACATGCAACTCTTGATCTTGGTGTTGTGAGTTCGAGCCCCACGTTGGGTGGAGAGATGACTTAAAAAATAAATAAATAAATAAATAAGTAAGTAAGTAAATAAATAAATAAATAAATAAATAATTTTTAATTAAAAAAGGGAAAGGACCACCCACAGAATGGGAGGAAAAGGATGCCAATTACATAGCTGACTTGTACTACGATATGTAAAGAACATTCACAGCTCAATAGTAAAAACACGAATAACCCCATTTTAAAATGGGCCAAGAATCTGAATAGACACTTCTCCAAAGAAGACAGACAAAGGGCCAAGAAGCCTGTGAAAAGAGACTAAACATTATCCATGAGGACAATGCTGATCAACACCACGAGGAAAGACTGTCTCACACCCACCAGGTAAGCTAGAATCCAAAAGATAGACAGTGACATGCGCTGCTGAGAATGTGAAGGGGTAGGGACATTCCCATCCCCCAGGGGGCATGTAGAATGGTGTGGCCACTTTGGGACACATTCTTCCAAAATGCTAAACATAGAAGGGCGCCTGGGTGGCTCAGTAGGTTAAGCGTCTGTCTTCAGCTCAGGTTGTGATCCCGGGGTCCTGGGATCAGCCCCATGTTGGGCTCCCTGTTCCCTCTCTCTATGCTGCTCCCCTTGCTTGTGCTCTCTCTGTCTCTCTCTCTGTCTCTCTCAAATAAATAAATAAATAATCTTTATAAAAAATCCCATACAGGAATGTTTACAACAGCAGTATTCACGATAACCAAAGAGTGGAAACAGCCCAAATTTCCATCAGCTGATGAAGGAATAAATAAAATGTGGTATATCCATATAATAAACTATTACTCAGCAGCAACCACAAAAAAATGAACTACTAATCCATCCTACAACATGGATGAACCTTGAGAACACGATGCTTTGAAAGAAGCCAGGCTCAAAGGACCACGTATTATATGATATCATTTATGTGAAATTTCTAGAATAAGCAAATCTACAGAGATCAAAGGTAGATTACTTGTGACCTATGGCTAGGCATGGGGGTGGGGGGTGGACAGAGGAAGATGGGAGGATTGGGGAGTGACCACGAAGGGGTGCATGACATCTTCTTGGGGTAAAGAAACTGCTTTTATTTTTTTTTCAAGATCTTATTTTTAAGTAATCTCCACACCCCATGTGGGGCTTGAACTCACAACCCCAAGATCGAGCATCTCAGACTCCCCCTTCCTTAGCTCTTCTAGAAGAGTCTGCTTCCATGATGCTGGAGGGTAGCCTGGGCATCAGAATTTGAAGGCGCTTGGTGATGCTGTGGGGGAGCCGGCTGAGAGCCACCGAGCTAGAGAAGGGGGAGCCCGAGGATGGAGAGAGACGGACTGGGAGGGAAGCAGAGGCCAGCGATGCGTTCCACGAACAAACGAGGGTCAGGATGCCATCAAGGGGTGGGCAGCGTTGTGCGTGGAGGTCAAACAGGATGGCTGTTTGCAGGTGAGAGGGAAGGTTCCCCACCAAGGGCATCCTCTGGGGGAGGGGTGGGGGGACGCAAGTGGCTGAATGCAGCCAGGCTCTCCTTACCAGTCCCTGAGCTCACAGGGCTCAAGTCCATCCCCTCTCTGGAGCAGGCGAAGGGGGTCGGGAGTTGGGCTACACCTTTCCAAGAGTCTGCATATAGAATTGACACCTCACTTTGAAATGGCACATCTATTTTATCTCGGCACCTAATTGGAATCTCGATTTTAACATCCTGTTACACAAGACCGTTGTACAGATAACACGACTGAATTATATTCATTACCATTCGATGAGCGCAATTATGCTAAGCAAGCAACATCCTTTGTCACATCGAATCCTTCGGCAACTCTTAGAGACAGGCTACTATTGGCACGATCCCCATTCCACAGATGGAGAAACTGAGGCCTGGCGAGGTGAGTGACTTGGCCGAAGGCACGTGGTGGGAAGGGGCAGAACAGGGATTTGAACCCACGGCAGACTGATGCCAAGCCCTTGCTGTTAAGACATAGAACCCTCCCGATCCTGAAGTTCTTCAGTGACCAAGTCAGGAGACGAAGTCCCCTGACGCCAAGTGTCTCCCCACTGGTCAGCCTAGGGATGACACCAGCATCGGCACCCAGGTCCCTGTCACCAAAGCTGGCAACACTCTAGTTGCATGTTTGTGGGGCACCCGGTACACAGCAGGGACATAATAATGTCAGCATCCCCCTTCCACCCCCGGGAGAATCACCCAGTTCAATTAACCTAGTGGCTTTCCTTCCAGGGAGTCCCCGTTTCTCTGGCAGATTCTGCAGGCATAGCCAAAGTTTCTGAGGATTTACGCCTGCCGTCCTCCCTCAAGAAGCCCCCCTCTGTTTTATGCCTCACTCACTATCCTTGGAAAGACCTGCTGTGGTCCTCCCTCCTCCCAGCGCCCAGCACGGCTCTCCTCTCCCGGGCGCTCACTCCAGACAGATTATTCACGGTGAACCCATTTATCCCAAATGCAGATGTAATATGTAATTCCCCAAGAATTCAAATGTAATTTAAAGTTATTTTCCAATATCTAATTTGCCTTTTATTTATTTTGGGCAATATTTCAGCAGGAGCCTCCCAGCTAAAGTGCCAGTGTTTGTTTACGGGGCCTGCCCAGAGATGGCGGGGAGCCACACGCCCCAGATGCAGACGTTACCGATTAAAAAAGTAATTACAACATTGAACACAGCCTTAAATAAAAGCAAAAATGCAAGAGACGGGAAAGGAAGCAAAAACATAAATTGGAAACGATGCCATTTTCCCCAGACGTTTTGTAATATTTGCAGCCTGCCTGGCTGCATCAGGCCCAAGCAGCAGGGAGGGGTGGGGAGGCTCTTCCCTGTAAAGAGGTGGGAAGAAGTTCTTAATTATCAGAGATCATCTGTCTGCCTGTTTGTTTGTCTTTTAGGGTAATGTCCCCAGTCTAATGTAACACACTTACACTAAATGACCAAAAATCACCAGCCAACTCAAACTGACTTGAGAAAATAGGTATGTTCTGGCTCATGAAAGACCATGGGTACATTTGGCTTCAGGCGTAGTTGGATCAAGGTGCTCAAAAAATCTTTAAGAATCTCTCTATGTCTTGGCTTGGCTCACTGCAGAGTTGACTTCTTTCTCAGTCCAGCTTTGTCCTCCTGCTGGTTAAAAGAGAATCCCGGCTGCTTCAAGCTTCCGTCTTGCCTGCTTAGCATTCCCAACAGAAAGAGGGTGCTTCTCTTCCCATCGTTATAGCCAAAATCTCAGGTGGGCCTCTTATCATCCCTGTCTCGGTCATGTGCAGATCCCTTGAACTGGTCACTCCAGCCAGGGAGTTTCAGTCCTCTGGCCAGACCTGGGTCAGATTCCCACCCCTTGAGAACAGAAGTAGGCTCAGCCTGGCCCAAACCACAGACGAAGAACAGGCGGCAAGGATAGTTCCCAGAAAGAAAATTCCGATTCTTTGAGGGTTAAAGGAGCAATCAGGCAAATGCCGTTGATTTCCACCACAGATACAATTTCGGTCTGTTTCCAGTATGGGTACTGTTTCTACCTTAACTCTGGACCATGCGTTTTACCTTGCGAGCGATGCAGAGAATTCTATCCTCCGATGGTAGGCGTGTCATAGGACTATAATGGAGAACATCAAACATGTGGATTCCTCCCTCAACTCTACTTAGAGAAGGAAGTGCTCTGCTGCCAATTACAGCACTGCGTGGCTCGGAAGAGACGACATTTTGCAATCGTTAAGGGGGGCCTGCGATCGAAGGGCAGGTACGAAGCAATCAGCTCTTTGAGTGGATTTCCTTCTAAATGCATCTAACAAGAGCTCTGAGGTTTGAAAGAGTCAAATATGCTATTTAATAATCAGGTCCAAATAGCTCTCTGGTAATTAAGTCAAAGGGGAAGCAGGAGGCAATAATAATATTTAAGTTGCTCATTGGGGCGCCTGAGTGGTACAGTCGGTTGAGCTCAGGTCGTGATCTCAGGGTCCTGAGATCGAGCCCCACCTTGGGCTCCACACCCAGTGTGGAATCTGCTTGAGATTCTCTCTCCCTCTCCCTCTGCCCCTCCCCACCATGGGCTCTCTTTCTAAATAAATAAATCTTTAAAAAATAAAAAAATAAAGCGCTCGCAGGTCCAGCCTACACCCAAAAAGTGACTGTGTGTATGAACGGGCCATAGACATGTAACCCTGGGTTCAAGTCCGTGTAACTCTTGGCCACACGTAGCACTAAAGAAATCGCATCATCCTCTCTCAGTGGGCACCCTGAAACCGTACAGGACGGAACATCCACGAGACCGCACAGAGCCTAGCCTGCCCAGCAACCGCTTTGGGACCAGGAAGGAAGCAGCTGCACCCAGGGACCAAGCAGACTCCTGTCCTTGCTGTGTCTGCCTTGGAGGTGGACAGGCTCCCGTTGGAACTAAGAAATCCTCCGGGGTGCCAAGATCATACAGGGTCGGGGGAGGCAGGGGAGCAAAAACGTTGAGAGAAAGGTTATAAATGAAAAAGGCAGGTGAGTGCCCAAGCAACTGGTCAGAAAAATAAAAGTACTCTGCCTTATCGATGCCCCCAAGTTGGTGGAAAAGTTTTTGCCGATGACCTAGAAATAAATGGGAGAGCAGATCGACGTTGGCCCGCCTGGAAACACAGTAAATGCTCTTGCTGTTGCTGGCCATGCACCACGATCGTCTCTTACTCAAATGCTAGCTCGTTCCATTAGGTACTGGTCCGTCCCAAAACTCTGTGAGGTCGTTGGCCTTATTATTATTCATCCTCCCATCACAGATGAGAGAATAGTGCTTCAGAGAGCTGAGGCGCTATGCCCAAGTTTATCATGCTGGAACAGGGGCTAGAACCCAGATTTCTCCCTTTCTCCTCTAACGCTTCCATCCACAAAAAGGCCTTTTGTTTTCAAAGGCAGTGGACAAATGGAGACAGGAAGCTCGTGTTTACTGAGCACATCCTATGGCCGGACACGGTGTTCAACGTCTTCACACGTGTGCTCTTTCCATCCCTCCCCGCAGTCCTGCCAGGCCCCTGTGTTGCCATCACCCCCTTTCAGTCATTGACAGTGGAGGCTCAAAGGGGCGAGGGAGCTCTCTCTGCATTCCTTGATCGGTTTGGGTCTCTGAAGGATTCAACGTTTGTAAGAAGGAAACTAGAAATTCTCTAGGAAGGGCGATCCCTGCTCACCAGAGTGTTATCCTCACTTCTGCTGTCTGAGACATCACTAGAGTGCCCTTCTCTTCCCCCAGAGAGCCGGTCTATGTCTATGGGCACTCCACAGCCCTCGGGGACCCCCAGCTCCACTAGCTGGGTCCAGCCAAGAGAGGGATGTCTGAGCTAAAATAATATTGCCAGGGATTCTGTAATAAAGAGAGACAAAGGGACAGAGAGAGCCCGAGAGGACTGAGAGAGAATCTGGAAGGACAAGGAGGGAGGGTTGGGGCAGGACAGAAAGGAAGCAGGGAGAAGAGTAAGGACAGGGAGGAGGGAAGAGGATGAACAGGCATTGGCGAAGGTAGCAGAGGACAAGAAGACAAGGGGAAGAGGCAGGGGTTTGGGTGCAAACACACATAACTTTTGTAATAAAGGAAAGATGAAAGGTCTTCATTCAATCTATTCATCCCTAATCTGTACCCATCACTGTACTAAGCATTGTAAAGATAGACAACGTCAGCCTTCTCAAGAGGTTGTAAAATGATGCCTAAGCTTTCCATGCAGACAAGGGGAGGAAAGGCCTTCCAGACATAGGGAACAGCATACACGAAGACCCGGACATGGAGGAGGGCATCCAGGTCCAGCAAGGAATGGGTTAAGGCTGCAGCAGAGAACAGGACAGAGCTGGAAATGAGGTAGGGCTAGGTCACACTAGAAGTGGAGACTTTACCTTGACGACCAGTGTCTAAAAACGTCATTAAAGGATCCCTGAGAATTTGCTGATTTATGGGATTTATGAGTGCTCAGCAAGGATTTTGAACACTATTTTTCACCCGATACCAGCACGTTCTGGATCATCTCCCTGACACCAGCATGTCTGGGATCACTTTGGGGTCCGGTAAGAATGTTCTAATTGTCCCAGGACGAGGGAAAAAAAGAGGTAGAATTGATATACAAATGATGTGTTTGTGCCGGATAAAGGCCAATTGGTGGCTTGTCACGGCAATGAAGGTTCTTAGAAAAAAAGGGTAGGAGGATTAAGTCTCCACATCCCCCAAAGTAATAAAGGCAGCAGAACTCATGAGAACCTGGGCTAGAACAGCAATACATTTTTAGTAAGTGGCAAATTAGCTTCACCAAGACAACATCATCGATCATGGTAAGTAAATAATACTAATTTGAATTTTATCACTTTTATTTGTACATAGTTCCTAATTCGTGTGAGTCTTATCGCTGTTTAGGAACTTCTTTTGTCATTGATTCTAAAACATAATTTTTGTCACATTTTGACTCTGAAATGGGGATGCATCTTAAAATCCGTAGCCTCTTACGAGTAAAACCGACAGCACTTTTTCCGTCTAAAATAATTGTGCGTCTTACAACAAATGATGGATTAGATTTACATGAAGAATAAGTGGATACCTAGTTTTATTTGTAAATAACTGAGTTATTACAATTATTATAATAACTGAGTTATTTATTTTATTAAAATAAAAATGTTTAAGCCAATATGAGGTCCATAGAATACCCTACAGAAATAGTTTATATAGTATCCAAGCTGGAGTACCAATGATGAGGAAGAGGCCATAAGAAAAAGTTTTAATCAACAGAAGTCAGATTTTCATATTAGGAAGACATTCCAGCACCACACTGGATAGTTTTTTGGGAGATCAACTGAGAAATTATGAGAATATATGTGGAGAATATCTATTTATTCACATATGTATATAAAGATGAGAACATAACAAAGAGATGCGCAGGAGGTAGAATCAATGGGATTTAGTGCTGGATTAGATGTGAAAGGGTGAGGATGTGGGGGAAGAGAAAGAGGGGCAGGGAAGGCCCAAAGAGGATACTGGGTTTCTGGATGGGATGAAGTAGCATCTCTAAAGTAGAGGACGGTACTCAAGGTTGGGATGGTAGGTTGTGGCAGTAACGATGGTGACAATAACAGTGGTGTTGAAGGCTATGGTGGTGATGATGATGATAATATGATGATATGGTGGTGGTGGTGGTGATAACAGGGATGATGGAGATGGTGGAAGTGGTGATGGTGAAGTGACAGTGGCAGTAATGGTGGAGATAATGGTGGTGGTGATGGTGATGATGGTGGCTGTTGGTGGTGGTTGGCGGTGGTGGTGGTACTGATGGTGGTGATGATGGTGTCGATGGTGATGCTGGTGATGGTGTTGGCGGTGGTGATGATGGTAGTGATGGTGGTGGTGGCATTGGTGGTGGTCATGGTGGTAATGATGGTGATGGCTGTGATGCTGGTGGTTGGTGGTGGTGGTGGCGGTGATGCTTGTGAGGGTGATGGTAGTGGTGGTGTTGGTGGCAGTGGTCATGGTAATGGTGGTGATGGTGGCGTTGGTGTTGGTGATGGTGGTGATGATGGTGGTAGTGATAGTGATAATGGTGGTGATGGTAGTGGGAGTGGTGATGATGGTAATGATGGTGGTGTTGATGATGGTGGTGATGATGATGATGATTGCGGCGATGGCAGTAATGAGGGTGGTGGCAGTGATGGTGAGGGTCATGATGAAACTGGTTTTAAGCAGTGATAATGGTAGTGGTGGTGGTAATAGTGATGATAATGATTAATATAGTAGGATTATAATCATGATGTCATATCAGGAGACCCAGAAGTAAAAGTGGCCACATTGGGGATTGGGCTCTCCAGCTGCCCCACCCTGACATCAAGCACTGACCAGGAAAGAGCGGACTCTCTCCAGGCCTTATCCATGAAATGAAAATCACTCCTCTCTCCTCCTATCATGATGGTAGGCATCAGCCTCACTCTCTAATCACACAATGAGAAATAAAATATAAACACTAGAACACTAGAATCAACGGATTCCCCCCACAGTGGGGAATAACCATTATTTACCCATAAAAATATTTTGAGGGTTATCGGCATGTAAACTGTGATTAATTAAATTCACGAAAATTGTTTCTGCAGCATGTAAATGAGGCGGTGGCTGCTGGGCGGCACTGAGGCTTCACCTGGTGGCTGCTGGAGGGGACAGTGGTGGGGGGAGTCACTCAACACATCTGCTCCAGAAACTTTGGGAAAAACTACAGGGCCCATCTCAGAGGTGGTTCTTCCCTGAGCTCTTCCACGTTCATCCTTCCAGCTCAGGTCTACACAATTAAGGGGATAAGTGTGGATGCTGGTGTCCCCACTTAGGAATTTCTTCACATCTATGAATCCTGAAGGGACCCAAAGACAATGGAACTTGAAGGAAGCGGAAGGGAGGAAATCAGCTTTATTTTAGTTCACTCTGACCACTCTGTCCAGGAAAGGGCCAAGACTAACTCAAGGTTGTACTGACTCCTTTCCAGGGCTTTCCATAGGACACCCTAAATTCTTATAGGGTTTTCATGAGGTCAATGAGACCCTGGATCACATACACAGAGGAAGCTGGCCCAGATCGGCAGCCAGAAGAAAGGGACAAATGAAGGTGGAGGGGAGTAGACTGAGTTGTGCAGCAATGACCTCCAGGTCCAAAGGATTGGACCACAGTCTCTGTCTTTCTGTGCCCCGGCCCATGGTCAACCACCAATATAACCAGACGAGGCTCAGAGAGTTTCACTTACTCGATTCCTTAATCGCTGAGGGCAGCCTTCAGCCCAGTGTCCTGGGGCCTGCTTGCCAACCCATGAGTCCTCTGCCCCGTTTCTCCTGGATGACCGTGACAGTTTTGAATGAGGCAATTTGGAAGTTCTCAGATGTAACCCCCTTGAAGAATGGGAAAGGGTTTTTCTGGGGGAGGCGGGGGGGAAAGACTCAGATATATCCTACTCAGGTCGGATCAGGAGGGAGAGGCAGAAAGAC
Organism: Potos flavus; assembly: GCA_028534135.1. Taxonomy (NCBI): domain Eukaryota; kingdom Metazoa; phylum Chordata; class Mammalia; order Carnivora; family Procyonidae; genus Potos; species Potos flavus. The sequence goes on from JAPYYM010001552.1 coordinate 12,879, forward strand.
CATGCCTGAGATTGGGACCAAGAAATCAGGGAGAGGAGAGCCTGGTCCAGAAAGGGATCCAGAGACATAAGTGTCCCTAAGCCCTGGGAACTCCGGCAATTCCAACTCAGCCCCCAGCCCCACCCTGGTTTGGCCTGCAGATCAGAGCACCCAAATACCAGGAAACAGCAGCCACCAGCCACCAAGGAACCTGGCTGGGACAGCAGCCAGGCAGCTGCAGGGTCTGGAAGGTTAAGTCCAAAGGGGCCCAATAATAACCCCCACGAAAGGCCTGATAACTAACAGAATTAGAAACAAGGCAGATCAATAGCAGGAGAACTCAGTTCTCTTTTGTGTCTCCCTGACGTCACTCCATGCAGAACGAGCCTAGAACAATCTCAGGTTCCTTTCGTCCTTCTGGCATGCGGCCAAGCTCTTGGAAAGATTGGATCTCTGCTATTTCCCCACATCATTCCTGCCCA
>JAPYYM010001553.1:0-13338 GCA_028534135.1 Potos flavus
GATTTTGGATACTAGCCCTTTACCGATAGTCGTTTGCAAATATCTTCTCCCATTCTGTAGGCTGCCTTTTAGTTTTGTTGACTGTTTCCTTCACTGTGCCGAAGCTTTCTATCTTGGTGAAGTCCCAGTAGCTCATTTTTGCTTTTGTTTCCCTTGCCTCAGGTGACGCGTCTAGTGAGAAGTTGCTATGGCTGAGGTCAGAGATGTTCCTGCCTATGTTCTTCTCTAGGACTTTGATGGCTTCTGGTCTCACCTTTAGGTCTTTCATCCATCTTGCATTTATTTTTGTGTATGGTGTAAGAAAGTGGTCCAGTTTCATTCTTCTGCGTGTTGCTGTCCAGTTTTCCCAACACCCTTTGTTGAAGAGACTTTTTCCACTGGATATTCTTTCCACTGGATATGCTTTGTCAAAGATTAGTTGACCACATAGTAGCACATATCCAATTTAAAAATAAAATACTGAAGACTTTCCCGCCCTGTCAGAAAACCCCAACATCATTACTTCTTCTTCAACACTGCTCTGAGGTGTAATCAGGAAGGCCAGTCAAAGAAATTGAAGGTATCAAAATCAGAAAGGAACAAAACTATTGTTATTCTCAGAAGATAAAACTGCATATATAGAAAAATCCAAAGAATCTGCAGATAATTATTAGAGTTAATAGTAAATTTAGCATGGTTGCTACATATAAGTTGAGTATTTAAAAAAACATGTATTTCTGTTTAGCCAAAAAAAAGGAAGAGTGAAGCTAAGAAAGGTAGTATTAAAACACTGTTTCAACAAGTTAGAAAGAAATCTACAAAAGATGTGCAGTCATCTCTGCACACCCACAAAATAATTATAAAATACAGAGAAAAATTAAAACCTAAGTGGAAGGATATATAATTTTCATGTATTTTAAGATTCAGTATTATAAAGGTGTCAAGTTGACTGTTTGACACATTAAATGGAACATCAGTTAAAAAAGCCCAACAGTTCTACTGGTTGGTTTGCTCAAGGTGGCAAACTGAGTTTAAAATATATATGGAAGTGCGAAGGGCCAAGAATAGTCAAGATACTTTACCGGGAAAATAAGGTAACAAGACTTACAAAGCCACAGTGTCATAATGACATAAGACCCCAAATGTCCAACAGACATGTCCAATGGGCATGGCAAATGCAGGGTATTCATATAATAGAATACTACATATAGTAGTGAAAATAAGCTTCTCTTATACTTAAAATAGTTGCATCTAGCAAACACAAGTGAAAAAAATCAAAGACAAAGAATACATGGTACATGATTTCTTATAAATAAAGTTCAAAAGCTGGGAAAATTAATAGCGCATAGGAGGAGTAACTGCTCAGAAGGGGCAAAAAAATGGTTTCTGAGCTGCTACTGATGTTCTCTTTCTTGACCTGGGGGTGTACACGGGTAAGCTGTGGTAACTCACTGACTGTAAGTTTGTTTGATAAACAAATTTATGTATGCTCATTATGTTTAGTATGTACGTATATACTTAGCATGCATATTTATTATACATTGATCAAAACATTTATAGTAAAACTGAATCCAAAAAAACTCAACCAGTATTATACTGTATATATTTTTCACATGTGACCTTAATGTTGATATTAGACGAGAACTATGACAATGCAGTTTTAGTTTTTCTCTATGGAAAGCTCAAGATACCTGTGTTTTGTTGTTATTGGCAGTTAATGTCACATCACTTTCATCCACTTGTGAAATACTCTCCAGTTCTTCAGCCTGAAGTGTAACTGATCCTTCACTTAGCTGTGCTTTTAAGTCTCCTGTAGAAAATATATAATAATTCAACTTACATCTATACACTATCTCACAGAAACAATCTGTGGGATAAGGACTGCTGAGCATGATTAACTGCCAAGGAAGAGTCTTTGTACCTCAATTTGATCTTGCCAAGTTTAAACTTTAGATTGTGGATTTTAATCTCTCTCTTTTAAATACCGACAAACTCATTTAATATTTTCAGCTTTAAACATTTCACAAATATACAATAAGCTGAATTCAAAAATGAGTACTTCTTGGGGCAACTGGGTGGCTCAGTTGGTTGAGCATCTGACTCTTCGTTTCAACTCAGGTCATGGTCTCAGGGTTGTGAGATCGAGCCCCGTGTCAGGCTCTCCACTGAGTATGGACCCTGCCTGAGATTCTCTCTCTTTCCCTCTCTCTGTCCCTCCCCCACTGCTCATATACGCGCACTCTCTAAAAATGAATAAAAATAAAAATGAGTCCCTCTTTACAATAATAGAAAATCAACTAATTTTATATCCAATCCTTTTATCCCAACTCCTCCACTAGATACAGGCTCTTTAAGGACGGGAGCAAATCTTTACAATTTTATGTATGTAGCACCAGGCACTGTACTAACAAAAAGGAGCTGTTCAATAACTGTATGTTATTATCAAGAAAGTCTGATTCTAAATATTTATCATGGAGGGGTGCCTGGATGGCTCAGTTCGTTAAGCATCAAACTCTTGATTTTGGCTCAGGTCAAGATCTCAGGGTCATAAAATCAAGCCCTGCGTCGGGTTCCACACTCACCAGGGAGTATGTTGGAGATTCTCTCTCTCCCTCTACCCCTCACTACCCCCCAAGATAAATAAATAAATCTTTACAAAAAATATTTATCATGGATACTTATCATACTTAGACTATCATGGTCCAAATCTCAAAATACCTTTTTAACCAAAAGTCTACCTAAATATAATAACTATAGTTCATTAACTCAATAGTTTAATGGGCCAAAATAAACCCATTTGAACAAACTATATTTCATTTACTTTGGTTTTTTACAAAAGGATTTAGGTGGATTTTGGTTGACTTATTTCTACTTTCGACTAAAAAGGCAATGTGGGTTACATAAGATAAATAAATAAAATCTGTAACTAATACTGAAAAAATTCAAAACAATATACATTTTTACTCATAAGAACATGATCACGTAACCACTAACTTATAGGTTAAAAAAAGGTTACTAAAAACTCCTTCATTCAATCCATTACCTGAAAACATATCATGGTTAAGATGAGTCATTTCTTTTTCCAAATTACTTCTTGATACATCAGATTTTCTTATAAGAGGAACAGGTTCTCTCTTCTCTGGTGATCTAATAAAATAACCAAATGATGGCTACAAAATAAACATGTGAATTATTTCCTTAATTTTTAACTGCTCTGATAAATTCTAGACTATTTTATCTTATTGGTAACCTAGCTAAATTACTTCAACAAAATAATTGTTCTTTTCATTTAAACTCAACTAGAGATGAACTTTAAAAGTCTAGTTTTATTTACTTACTGCCATATTCAATCATCAAACTAATACTGTCAGATAAGCTGCTCTTACTAAGAAATCCAAATTCAAACCACCCAGAAAAGACATTTCTTTCCTTCAGTAATTATTATTGGGCAGCTACTGTGTCAGGTACTGTTTATCATCAGTGTGACATATCAATGAGATAAAAGATAAAATGTCCTGCCTTCTTAAAACTTAGAAGTATAAGGGTATTTATTTTATACAATACATCCACAAAAATCTGTATTAAGATTAGGTACGTTCCTAGCACCTGGAAGAAAGTGCTAAGGAGCAGGGAATTCCCACTTGTCTTTCTTATACAACTTTGACATGATAGACCTGAAATGTAAATTCATTAAATACACTCAATTTTCGATTGATCTTCACCTGGGAATTTCTTCCCTTGATCCAGCAACTTGAATGCAAGTAACATTTCATAATTAAAACCAAAACAGAAATTCTAAAGGACAGATCTATTTTTCCATGATCCAGTGCTGTGTTTGTTGAATACGGAATTTGTTTAATCTCCAACTTCTCTCATAATGTCAAAATCCCAATCAATCCAGGCAGGAAAATCTGTCTCTACAAAGCACGTATTTTCTTTTTTTAATTCACTGCACAGACAGGAATGTATAGGGATAGGATGTGTCAGGGAACTCCAACATTATCACTTCTCTTCAACACTGCTCTGAGGTGTAATCAGGTAGGCCAGTCAAAGAAATCGAAGGTATCAAAATTCAGGTACCAGTTCAGCTCAAATTTAAGTTCTGTATATGAACGTTGAGTTCTAACACCATGGCTATTATTTCAAATTATATTTAGTAAAATTCAGTTTTAATACCACTCTCTCCAATAACCTAACTCCCTATATGGAATTTATCAAGCCTTTTGACTCTACCTCCAAAAGAAATCTTGAATCCTTGATTTTTTCTATGTCTATACTATAATTCCAGACACCGGCCTTCACATCTCTTCTCACGTACTGAGCCTCTGCCTGCTGCTATTCCTCCTTTTGGTTCACTGCTCCTCTCCACCCAGCTTCCATATACAGTAGCACCATGTCACACATGGAGATGGGGCCGGCACCACGACAAAGTTGCTCCCTGCCTCCAAGCATTTCTTCCCAATTAATTTCAGATGAACCCAAGTCCTACAATGACCCCTCATGATCTGGTCCTCATCTTCTTCTACCATTGAACCATCCTACCCTCTCTCCTTTCCCCTATTTACATTAGCTCCCCCGGCCTGCTTTCTGTTCCTCAATATGCCACTCTAGTTTCTACCTCCAAGCCTTCACATAGATGGTCCCCCTTTGCTGGGAACACTCTGCCTCCAGATCTTTTGGCAGCCTCCTCCTTCTCATCATTTAGGTCCCAGTTCAATGCCATCTCCTCAGAGGTTGCCCTGACCACCGCAGCTAAAGCAACTTCTCACCATTCTTCATAGGACGTACTACTATTGCTTACATTTTCAGATTTTTACATGTATTACAACTTATTAAACCAAAACTTTCCTATATTTCAAAACATGTTTTCAGGTAAAAGGTTAAAAAAAATCAATCTTCAAATTCTTCCCATTAACCAAAGATATAACAATAGCAATATCAACTAACTGGTATTGAACACCTGTTGCAAGTTAGTCTTGGTGCTAAGTGCCTTATGTGTCCCATCACACTTAATTCCTATGAAATTATAAAACAGCACTGCATTTTAAAAATTGGAAAATTAAGGCAGAGACGAGTTAAATAAATTGTTCCATGTCACAGAATTAGTTAAAAGATAGAACTAGGACTGAAGTCAGTGTCTGACTGACTATAAAACCTAAGCTGTCTACCACAATTCTATTATGCCCCTATTCTGTCCCTGCTGTAAAGATACTATGCTGTAGCTAATATCATCATAACACTCAAAATATAAGGGCTGGTGAATTAATTCAACCATTTCTAGCACATATCGTACTTACTCTTTTCACATTGTAACCACCACCAAGACAACCAAGAGCTTCAGATCTTTGAGCAAAGAATTCTCCTAAAGATAGGCGTAAATAACTGGCATCATCTTTGTCCAAATCTGATGTGCTAAGTGATTTCCTCAACAAACTGTAATTAATTGAAGTTCCCCAAGACGTATCCCCTAGTGCAGCTGAGGTGTTCTGGGCATCTATATTTTCTTCCTAGGGAGAAAGTTATTGTTTCATTTTATTTCTCCAGCAAGGCTTCCCTCTGTTCTTCAAATACGCAAAAATAAAATTTAACTAAGAAAATTTAAACATCTTTATTTAAAAAAAAATCAGGACAAATTCAAGCTTAAACGGCTAATAATAAGGTAACGAATATATTCAATTTGTTTAAATAGCATTACTTCATTTTAAAACATGGTTAAAAACTATGGAAAGATCTTTAAAGCCTGTTGAGGTGATTCTAATTGAACTGAACATTACGTTAGTATGCCACTTATTTTTAATTAATAATTGAGAGTATGAATGAAAAACAAATTGTGTAAACATGAGAAAGCAAGATATAATTCTATACAAATTATGTACCTATCCAGAAAGAATACAGGTAAAATTTTAAACTTTGGTTAATGCCAATAAAATACGAACCTGCATAAATTGATGCTCTTTATTAAATTCTTCTTCATCTTGATCAATCAAATCCAGTGCTTCAGCTTAAAAAAGAATTAGTTTATATAATTAAATTATACTAATGCCTAATTAAAAACTAGCAGATATTTAAAACTTAGTTAGGAAAATGAAACACTAAATAAATAACCGAAAAAAGTATATGAAAGCTTTCATCATACAACTGATATATCTGTTTTAAGTATGTAAGTCTCTGGTTCTCAAACTTTTGGTAATCGACACTCTACTGGTAATGATTTTATCAGTTACTAACTTGTCCTAACTTACTAAAGGGCCTTTACAATGTAAGCATTTTATCTGTAAAAGATTCACATTAATTTTAGCTTTTGAAGATTTTCACACAACTGACTTAAGGTACTCACCCATGAATACCTGTGAAATTTTATCTGGAACCATCACAACAAGTCACCCTGTAAACTTGTTGTGAAGAGGTCTGCTGGGGTGCCCAACCACCTGTTTGCCCAGGACTGTCTCAGTTTTAGAAAGGAAAGTCCCACATCCCAGCAAACCCCATAGCCTGGACAAACTAAAACAAGTGGTCATCCAATATCTGCCCTCGAAGTCCCTACTGAGCAACTCAGTTTACCCTAGGGAAATGAACGGGCCTGGACACCTTCAATCTCTAAGCCAAAGCCACAAACTAGAAGTGGATGAGCAAAAAGACCAGAAGTGGATGAGCAAAAAGGACCAGGTGTGACACGACAGGGAGTGGTGGGGTAGCGGCAAACTAGAAAGCACATGATCCTGCTCAAGGCATTAGAATCAAAAAGAATTTTAAACATGTTAACTAATCAGAGAGTCTGCAGGCTCTCCACCTGCCTGCTACCCACTCTCGGCCTCTGCCTGGTACTTTAGGAGACTGGCTGAAACAGCAAGTTGCATGCAACCCAGAAGAGACAGTCTACCATGGCCCAAACAAGAGAGGTGTCCCTCGCTCTCATTAGTCCATCAGGAGCTATTCAGATCCAAACTGCCCTTTTGGAAACCCTTACAGTTTAACATTAACATCTTGAGAAACATAATGAGAATAGGAATAGACTATTTCCAATCAGGAAAAATAGAACACCAGAGATAGCTCAGATCCTTACTTGTTAGGATAGTGGGGGTTCTTTACCTTGTGAACCCATCGTTTTTTATATAAACACTTCTTAACCTATGAATGGGCATCAGGAGAACAATGAAACTCTCAAAATCACATGAAAAACACAATCTTTCACATAAAAACTTTTCTGTGAGGATTCCCTGTGATGCCCATGACTCAAAGAATTAAAAGCCATTGCCCTAAAATGTAAAAGTATCAACCAACCAAATCTAACAGCCAAGGGAGGGGAAGTAGGAAATCAGACCACTAAGAAGACAACCCAGAAAAACTTAATTTACTTCACTGCATTAAATATCAAGTGTTTTTCTGGAGCACATGAGTGGCTCAGTTGGTTAAGCAGCTACCTTTGGCTTGTGTCATAATCTCAGGGTCCTAGGATCAAGCTCCACATCAGGCTCTCTGCTCAGCAAGGAGTCTGTTTCTCACTCTCCCTTTATACTCTCCCTCTACCCTCAAATAAATAAATAAAATATTTTTAAAAAATCAAATGTTTTTCAAATCATTAACTAAACAGTTCCAACTGCTATTTGTTAGATTCCGAAGTACTTTCTTCTCTGAACTTTAACAGATTCTTCAATTAAAGAAAAATCTACAGTAATATTGCTACCTTGTATGCTCACCAGAAATCAGTCAGCAATTATGAGAAAAAAGAACTTCATTTTTTATAAGAATCTATACCCAATTCTTTGCCCAATCTAAAACAGTCCTTTCAAGTATCTCCTGAATGCTTCAGTTGTTAAATTTTGAAACAGGCCATATACCCCAGCCCCCCAGCCAGGTTTAAATCCTAGGCCATAAGCAGAAGTGATACAGTGACTCACACATGGAGCTGTCAGAGAGGCAAAGCAGAAATGGGGCAGAGGGCGTCATATCCTTATTTTCTGAATAAAGTTTGTTAAGTAGGTAAATTTTCATTTTGAATGACTTTGACATTATGAAATTACACCCTGGTCCAAACTTCCTCTTCTGAATTATCTCCTCTTATATTTTAAAAATTCCTTTCCCCTTTCCTATAAAAATCCTTCCCCTGCATTCATGCTCCCCTGACACTGATTTCCCTTGACCTAGTTCATCCTTTCTTTCCTTCCATCACACATTTTTTTCACAGTATTCCATAATCATTTTCCCCATTTCTTCATTACTCATCCTTTCCAACCTGGCCATTGTTCATTCCCTAACCACAAGGATGGTTTCGCCAAACTTTTTAAATCTATTTTAGTTTTCCTTTAATAGTAACACACCCAGGGGCTCCTGGGTGGCTCAGTCGTTAAGCGGCTGCCTTCAGCTCAGGTCATGATCCCAGGGTCCTGGGATCGAGCCCCACATCGGGATCCCTGCTCAGCAGGAAGTCTGCTTCTCCCTCTCCCACTCCCCCTGCTTGTGTTCCCTCTCTCACTGTCTCTCTCTGTCAAATAAATAAATAAAATCTTTAAAAAAAAAAATAGTAACGCACGCACGTAGTTCAAAATGCAAAGGTACACACATACATATTATGCCTCAACAAAGAGTTTTTAGAAGTTAACCAAAGACATAAAAGGGAATATGGCATTGAAAAGTCTCCCCCTTATCCCTGACCATACATCCCACATCTCCAAAAGCAACCAATATATAAAGTACCCCTGAAATCATGATTTGAATCTATTTGATTTTTGAGTTCAGTAGCTAGGGATTCCTGCAATCCACTTCTTCCTCTTTCGAAAAAATCTTGGCCACCATATATATTTATAAATGTATGTGTGTCCTTCCCCCTTCTATCTTTTTACATAAATGTCAAAATATTTTATATACTTTTCTTGGAATTTAAACAGTTTATTTTAGTGATTATTCCATACTAGTACCTAAAGAGCCTCTTTCCCTTTTTTTAATGACCACAGTATATTTTCCTTATATGGACGTACCTAATTTAATTAGTCCCCTATTTTGTACATCCATATTGCTTCCAACCTTTTGTTATTATAAAGCTTTTTTTTTTTTTAAGATTTTATTTATTTATTTGACACAGAGAGAGAACAAGTAGGCAGAGAGGCAGGCAGAGAGAGAGGGGGAAGCAGGCTCCCTGCTGAGCAGAGAGCCCAATGCGGGATCATGACCCGAGCTGAAGACAGAGGCTTTAACCCACTGAGCCACCCAAGCGCCCTCAACCTTTTGTTATTATAAACAATATGTATTCACATACCATTTCTGCAAGCATATCTGAAGAATAAGTGCCCAGCAGAACCCCTTGGTTACAGGGTATGTACATTTGTAATTTTGCTAGATGCTTTAATACTGCCCTACCTACATAAATATTACATAAATACTACAATACCTATTTCCCTCACACTCTTGCCAACATAGTTTTATTACCAAACTATTGGATCACTGCCAATGAAATACTGTAAAAATAGTATCATGGAGTGGTTTCTTTCCATGAATAAGTTCCATGAACTTTTTTTGAACACTTAACAACCATTTTCATTTCCTTTTCTCTAAATTGTCTGTTTATATCTTTTGCCTAATTCTACACTGAGAAGCTGGTCTTTTTCTTACTGTTTATTAGAACAATTTATACATTAGGAAAATGGGCCTTTAACCCGTAACAGGAATTGCAAATATTTTTTCTCAGTCTGATAATTTTTAAAAACTGCTGACCAAAGCATAATATATATATGAAAAGTATTTATGCGTACAATTCAATGAACACATTTGTGTGGCCAGATCAACACCCTAGATCAAGAAAGATAACCTGCTAGCACCCCCAAAAGGCCAATCAAGCTTCCTTCCTGTTACTACATGCCCATTGGAGGGTAACCAGTATCCTTACTTCTTACTCCACAGAGCAGGGTACATTTTGAAATATACAAATAGATTTATATAGCATGTACTCTTACTTTGCCTTATTTCATTCAATATACTTGTGAAATTCATCCCCACTGCTACAAGTAGCTACACATCATTCATTCCCATTGCTACATAGCATTCCAATGTGTGAAAAAACACAATCCATTCTATTATTAATGAGAATTTGGGAGTTTCTAATTTGGAGTTAATCATATAGTGCTGCTATAAATATTTTAGTCTTCTGGTGAAGAGTACATGTATACATTGGGTATATACTCTGGTGCAGAATTACCGGGGGCCCTAAAATATGAAGTTCATAAAGTTTACCTCCAAAAGCTCCTGCCAGACAAATTTCCGAAATAGTTCTATCACTTTATACTCCCACCAGTTACACATGAAAATTCCATGACCACTGACTTTTTTAAGTGACAGAGTCGCTATTCACTGTCCAGTCTGTACCCTCTTGTTCCTTCTAAATCAAGATACTGTTGAGCAATCTCGAACTGTAACTTAATTTCCTGTTTCTGGCTCAACACTTCCCACCTCAAACCACAATCATTCAAAATTCTACAATTTCTTCTGATTTTCCCATCTCAGTTCATATTGCCATTTTCTCAAGTAACTCAGGCCATAAACCTCAAACTTTTCTTGCCTCTCTCTCTACTGAAATCCAGTCACCAAATCCGAACCATTTTATTTTCAGATCTTTCATTCTCACTGTGACACCTGGATTTCTACAACATCCTAAGGAATCGCCCAGTCAACTGACAATTGCTGCCAGAAGACAACTCACAAAGGAAGTTGGACACTGAAGTCTGTAGTGGCTCCCTGTTGCTTATCACGCAAGCCTCAACTCAGACATGGCAGTCCAAGCTCAACCCACTCCTTGGCCCTTCTCTACCTGTCCAGCTTCACCTCTTCCCCTTTTATTACTCTCCTCTTCCCATATCTTGTCATAAATGCTAGCTACATTGGACTATTTATCATTCTCAAAACACACCCAGACTTCCTCACTTGATTCTCTTTCGTTGGGTTTTCTATCCATTTGGAATTTCTTATGCCCTCAAAACATTTACCTTTTGAAACTCTTACCTCAAAAGCTACTACCTCCTACGTGAAATCCTTGTCACCCACTCATGCAAAAGTTATTTTTCCTCTAAAGTCCAAAACCATTTGGTTTGTGTCTCTTATGATGCTGATTGTTGTTTTATTCTTATCTTATCCCCCCTTAGCTGATGGACAATTTCTTAGAGGCTGGAAAAATACCTTATTTGTCTCTACCTTCCACATCATTAGATGGTTAGGAGGAGCTTAGGACAAGCAGTAGTTAGAATAACTTCTTCCTCAGGCATGTTCTGAGCCTATTAAAAATACGACTAGGCTTGACAGGCCAGTGAATGCCTTTCTTCGTTGCAGGTTGAGAGACGCTCAGGTGCTGGAGGCCTCAGTGGCACAGCATCTCCACAGACTAAGGCTCAAAATATAATTTGTTCTGCAGACTTAAACCGGTTTTTCCTTTCACTCTTAATCAACAAACCTAGCTGATATTCCTAATGCTCTCATTCTTTGAGATTTATGTTTTCTGTCACTTTTCTCCCATCATTTCCACATTTCTTAAGTTTTACTCCAAAATGGATAGGATTTTGTACTTGCTCATTTATCAGAATATTTCTTTTGCTCAGGACAGAATTTTAAAAGCGGGAATGTACAGCCTGAGGTCCCTTCCGACTCTGTAAGATGAAGGTTCTAAACTGATGTAAAAGAATGACAGCCTGACTCACTGTCCTTGCTTAAGGAAAAGGTTCAGCTCATTCTGCAATGATTAGCGCTGACTAACTCAAGCCTTTGTTCCTATAAGAACTACTGATAAGCTCAGTATTACAACTGACCCTTGAACAACACAGGTTTAAACCACACAGGTCCACTTAACATAGATTCACTTATTTTTTTTTTTGATAAATACCGTATAGTGCTATGAATGCATTCTCTCCGTTATGATTTTAACTTTTTCTTCTCTCTAGCTCACCCTACTATAAGAATACAGTATATAATGCACATAACATATAAAAATACGTGTTAATTGACTGTTTATGTTATCGCTTAAGGCTTCTGGTAAACAGTAGGCTATAAGTAGTTAAGATTTTGGGGAGTCAAAAGTTATATGCAGATTTTGAAATATGCGAGGAGTTGGTGCCCCATAACCCCCATATTGTTCAAGGTTCAAATGTATACTTCAAAAGTGACTTGATGTGGCTAACCAATATATATAGAGTAATCTCAGAACACCATCAAAAACGATGAAAACGGTACAATAAAGTGGTTATCAACACACTTACAACCAGATCTGAAGTCTTCATTCATCTCGTCAGTTAGAGACATATTTAAAGTTTGTTCTTTATTAAAAGATGTATAATACGCAAGGTCAGTGACCCATCTGCCCTCTTCATTCTGATAGACAACACTTTGTGGTAGATCTGTTTCTAAAAAATTCCAAAAATATCCAATCACATATGAAACAAAATGATATAATATTCTCAAATAATTTTACTTATTTGACTTATCTTAGATATCAACAGTACTGAAATATGCCCAAAACTAGTTAGAAAAAAGAAAATCCATTCCCGCAAAAGAAAAGTTCTCTAATGGTGGATAAGCCAGCCTTAACCCAGTAAAAATCTATAATTCTTTATAGAGAACCAGGGACAAAAGGAAAAACTAAGACTTAGAGTAGTACATTTCCACTAGATCTGTAAATAAAGATACAATTTCTAATCCATAAAACACAATATTTTAATACAAAAGATTAGGCAAGTTCCATTTGAAATTATATTCTATTGAAAATGTATAAACATTTTATACATTACTTTTATTTTTTAAAAAAAACTACTTACGCTCTTTGCTCTTTTCAATGGACTTGTAATATTCACATGTTCGCCTTTCACTAGTTGGTGACCGAAGACTATCCGTGTAATTAATTTCATTGTCATTAATAGGCTTCAAAGATGCTATGTCCACATATCTTTGAATGCACACTTCAGGAGTTTCATTGTCTAAACACTTATCCACGGGCAAAACTGTTTCTGAATCAGATGCCAAATGCTTATTTTGATGAAGAGACCTGCCCTCCAGCTTCAAAGGGTCCATTAAGTCAAAATCACCTTTACTGGCATTTGTGTCATGAAAATAAACAGGGTTAAGTTTCGCATTAGTAGCCTGGATAGTCTTCACGGGAATTTCTTCTCTTGCGCTTTCCTTTAAAAATGCATAACAGAGCAACCATAAGTTTTGTTTTTCATAACTTATTCCAAAACTTTATGGGAAAAAATTATGTAGTAGCCGTAAATGATTATTATATGAAGCATCAGACTACAGAATTCACTCTACTCTTTTAGACTACATATAAACCAATTTTAAGCAATATACCAAAACCAAAATTTATAATGTGGTCATTTTTTTTTTTTT
>JAPYYM010001555.1:0-13331 GCA_028534135.1 Potos flavus
GGTGAGGAGGTAGCCTGGAAATAGAGTTTGTGGTCACCTAGCTCCAGCCTTACTGAGCCGAGAAACGATGGGTAGGTGTGGGCTAAGAGACAAAGAACTGGACCAGCTAGATTTAGGTTGACAATCAGATAAAAAAAAAAAAAAAGTTATGAACATATCTTTTTGTTGCCATCATACCTAGGAACATCCATTATCGGTATTTTGACCCTAAAATGATTTCTTAGATGCATTTTTGGTGGAATTGTAATAACCTAAAAACCACAGAGGAACAATAGTTGAAAGATTTAAAACTCTAGCAAGCTGCCAAGGGCCGGTTCCCACGTGATGAGGTTTCCTGCCGTTTGAACACTGGTTGCGTCGGCCACAAGGCCGGAAGGAGTGGGCGCTCTTCCTACGTAGCTCGTGTTCTCTCCGGACCATTATGCTTCAGCTCGCCCCGAACCGTGGGAGGGCTCTCTGCCTTCAGACCGTCTATGGCATTAAGGACCTTTCTAGTACTCTCTGGTCATCCTCTGCTGACCGGTTTGTTTACCAGTTGGAAAATCATCAAGGAGGGAAGTCTGTAGAAGGAAGTAGCATGCATGCACACGGAAGTAGAAGGTCATTGGGAACAGGTGGGACCTAGCAAGTCAGGTGGACAGTGCTAATGAGTACATACATATATACATATACACATAAACACCCATGTATGTATTCTTTTTGATAAAAAAAATTAACAATAATTAGGAGATCCCTCCAAGAAGGAGGTCTCCCTCAGAAAAATACATAGCTTTCTACATGGCAAAATCATCTAGCATTGGAACAGCTTGGAGCCCCCAGTTCTTGAGGCAGTCATCCCAAATCATCTCAGAGAAGGGTCTATTTGGAGAAAATATAAACACTGTACATGTGCGTAGACCTTTCCAGTTTGCCAGTCATGGTCACATCATGTGGTTTAAGCCTTAAAGCACAATTACGGTGTCCTCCTTACCAACTTCCTTCTATAGGGCAGGAACCTTATGGGGATGATGTTCTTGCCTCATATCCCAGAATGTGAGGGTTCAGTATTTACGTTTCTTCTGACTCAGCCCCTGATGCAGCGTCTGTCTGTCCGCCCGCCGACCGCCTCCAAGTCCTTGCACCCTCCTCTCTTCAGCAGTGACCGCCTCAGGGCCGGCTGTCCCCGTGCTTTGCGGGGTTACGGCTGGAGGTCCTAACGGATCTCCCCACCTTCAGCTGCGCCGCCTCCAGGCTTCAGGTTGCTGAAAAGTGCTCTGATCGTGTTATTTCTGTGATTTGTTTGTATGCTGTGACCTCCAGAGAGACGATCCCCACTCCTCGGCATGCCTCAGGCCACCTGTGGCCGCTGTCCTGTGGCACCAATAACGGGCTCTTCCTCCTGGCAGGTGCAGTGAGCTCTCTCCCAGCTCGTCGCCTGGGACACTCGGCCCTCTGCTCTCTCGCTTCCACTGGCCTGCAACACGGAGCTCGTTTTATCCCAGCCTGTCCACCACCTCCCTTGAACTCCTGTGGGCAGGGACTGGACCCTGCATGGCATGGTCACAGCATGCCTCACAATCCCTTCCTCTTTGCTTTTGCGGTTGGATCTTATTCAGACTTGCACTAACTCTCCGAGGCCGGGAACAATGACAATGATGGGAAGGAGTATGTGTGGTGTGTGTACTCCCGAGTCAGGCGTGCTTCTCTGTGTCTTACCCGTTTTCCTCCTCAGGATCGCCCTGCTGATTATAGCTACTCCTAGTCTCCACGTTTTGCCGAAGCGAAATCCGCACAGAGAGGTGCATTAACTTGCCCAAGGTAGTACAGCTACCAACTTGTGACGCCAGGATTGGAACATCTCCTGCAGAGTCCTGCCCCGCAGGGGTCCTGGGGTATTTATGTCTGGGTCGCTAGCACCTCCTCAGTAAATGTTTGGTGATAGGAATTCAGTGTAAATTACAGGGGACTATTTATGGCAACTGTGGGTATTGAGAAATTTTCTTGATTTAGTATTGGAGAGGTAGGAAATCTCCATGAAGAAAAACATGTGTTCTGATCTACCAGGCATCTCTTCTAGCACAGAACACACCGAGCTCTCAAATTCTAGTGACAGAAGGACACCCTGTATAGGAACGATCACATCTGATCCTTTCCAGGGATGGGAGGTGGCCATCCGTTCTCTGAAGGGCTATCTCTAATTCGTGATAGAATGTGTTCCCATCAAGACAACTTCTGTGCTCAGTGTCCTCCATCAAAGACCATATTTTGAGACAGTTCTTGATTTCAAGGTCAGAGAGAGGATAGATGGAGTTTTAGGGCCTATGACCCATCTATAAAATTTCACAGAAACTGGAATTAAAAAATAGATTTAGTGAGTGCTAAGAAAAAATACAGTCCAACCACTTATGACACTGATACTTCATTGCTTCAGTTTTGGCTAATTTTCCAGTTATTACTATTTTCCTGGAGGGCCATAGCTCAGTAACATGTTTGGGAAGCTGATCATTTGGGTATGTAGTTCTGTTAAAAATGACAACCCCATTCTTTTTTCTAGAAAATCTATGCGATAGAATGATGAAGATACAGTCCTAGAATTGGATGAAGAATGAGTTGTCAAGAAAGATTTGATTTTCAAATACACAGAGGTGGTAGCCGACTAAATCAAGGATGGATTTTCTTAGAGGCATGACAGAAGAGTGGTAGATTGATGATTGCATCGGGGGAAGAGTGAGAACAGATACAGCCTGGAGAGGGAGTGAGGTCAGTGGGGGGGGGTGGGGGGGTGGGGGAGGGCGGAAGACCAAATTAGTGTATTACCATAGAAGCCAAAGGTAGTGTTTCAGCAAGGAGGGAGTGGTGAAGAGTTTTATGTGCCAAAAAATGTCAAGGAAAATAAAGATTGAAAAAGAAAACAAAACAAAACACCTCATCATTCGATTTGGGGAGAAGTAGGGCATTCCCTTCGTTCCCAGGGCATGGTGGTAAAGTTGCTTTCGGCTTCTCGCCAGGTAAACCTTATGATTTAATGCGGCTTTTCCGGAACACTTTTAAAAACAGAAAAACAAATGATTGATCAAGGGGCTGCAATAGGGAAGCATGTTGTAATCAGGGTACTATTCCTGTGCTTCTGTATGAGGGATTTGATGGTTTTCTCAGGTAAAGAAGAAGTGAAAGTGGATGAAGCTGGGAAGGTATAATCAATCACCTGTGAAACTGATATTCTGTAGCTTCAGTTTTGATTAACTTTGACACTTGTGTAAGTAGTCCCACGAAAAGAGAAGAACGAAAGACAAATGTGGTGGCAGTTAAATTTTGTAGTTAGTTAATTAGTTAAATTTTGGAGCTAGGGAAAAGCCACCAAATATCTTTATCTGTTGATTATACTTGCAGATAGAAGAGGCCCAGACACACAGATGGGAGGACGTTGTCATTAACACACACACACACACACACACACACACACACACACACACATGCCCCTCGGAGGGCTTTGTCTCAAAAGCACAAATAATTTACATTAAAAAAAAAACTTTTAATAAGTCAGTGTCTCCAGTATGCATCACATTAAAAACCGTATCTTTGCTTCTTTAGAGTAATAATAAAAGAAGCAGCTCCTTGGGTTCGTCTCTAGAGTATTCACAGCTAATGAGCTGCGGGAGGCCTTGAGAGAATTTAATAAAATCATTTTCGGGGAGGCAGCTTGCGTTGCTCCTCTTTGTGACTGACCCAGGGGTTTGGGTGCAAATGATTCATCCTGTGTCCGTCTGGCTTGGAAATTGCTGATCCTGTGGCCTTCCCCGTATCACCCAATTTCCAATTCTTGGGCAGTTTATTTGGCTCTCATTGTTTGTACTTGAATTAAAGCTAATAAACACTTTACATCTTTCCTTGTTAAAGTGATTGTTATTAATAACGAATAATTTAATTCTGCGTAATCAAAATTACCTTCGTAGATGCCACAGGAGGCAATAAAAAGTGGAGAGAAATTTTCTCAACTGGACAAACTTGATTATCCTATAGAAGTCGGTCTTTTTTTAAAGAAATAATTGGAATACATCTGAATAGCAAATAATTGTCCTATTAAAAAGCACAGCTGGCTAGAGACAAAAAAGAAAATAGTATAAGGGGCTCGTGTGAAAATTAACAGTGAATATTGAATTTCCTGGATTTTATTTCCAGATTGCCTGACACGCTGTTTTCTTTTGCTCTCCTTATTTCCCACCTGGGGTTGGTCTTTTCACTGTGGATAGTAGTTCTCTTTTAATCTTGCAGTTAATCAGTTTGGGGGCAGTTTGAATTTCGTGATTATTACAGATGGGACAAAATTCAAAAAGTAGGCCAAGAGTGAGAGCCTTTAAAAGTGTTTTCCCCTGTCCACTACAGTCTCTCCTTGCCCCAAGAGGGGTAGGTTCTGATCTACTACCAGGACCCAAAAGTGACTATTCGCCCCGGGTTCTCTGCTGCGGCATTCGGAGTTCTGGAAGTTCTCGAACAAACTGTCTTCTGTAAACACTAGTCTGTCCAGTTCCATCCTTGCTGTGAGCGACAGCAAGTCCCTACCTTTTAACACAGGGCCACACACATATACCCATTTTAGAGAATTATACCTTGAGTTCAAAGAACTGTAGTCAGCAGAATCCCAGGCCTCTTGCTGGTGGGAGCAAATGAAATCTTTTATTTTTTCTAATTTTATTTATTTTTTTGAGAGAGAGAGAGAGAGAGCAGGGGAATGGGTGGGGCAGAGGAAGAGGAGAGAGAGAATCCCAAGCAGGCTGCACGCTCAGCTCAGCACAGAGCCTGATGTGGGGCTGTCTTGCCACCATGAGATCACGAGCTGCTCTGAAAGCAAGTCGGACACCCAACCGACTGAGCCACCCAGACGCCCCCGGAATCTTCGAATTCGAATCACAGCACATCACATTCGTTTGCCAGTGGCTACCACAGTGTTCAACCCTTTGTGCATAAATGGGGAGTTTATATAAGACGGGTTGTTTAGCCTTTTATCTTATTGCGTCCCCTAAGCAGAATGTGATAGCATTTTTGGCTCATGTTACTGGCAAAGCAGTAAATGTTTGCTGCAGGAAGTTGAACATTCAAATGACAAACCTTCCAACATTTGAATTATAAATTGGTAGCCCGCTTGGCATGGCTGATAGTGCCAGCTGGCTTATCGAGAGCCCATGACATTTGATTGTCTTCTGCCTTCCTGTGAACAAGTTATCTCTCGGCTGTCTTTCTTAGAAAGTGAAAATAGATCGCTTCCATCCCATCTTGCATTGTAATGTATTGTTTTTCTCAGTCAGGGAGTCATCATGAAACTCGTAAGTGATATGTGGGTAAACACGGCATTGAACACGGGGCATCACTGTCCGAGGGGATCTTTAAGACATTAAACTCAAAGGCGATTGACTGAGGCTGGATTGCACATTGCCCTAACTTTTCATTTTTCAGCACCTTAAACATCCTCTTGGCTAACAAGTGAAGTCGTTCCTGCTCATTGCCCTGATTTTTCTTCCATAGCCCCAGAGCTTGCTTTGAAGGAGAAAGAGTCCCGTGTAGACTGAGGAAGATGAATAGCAGGGCAAACGCAGACATTGGGATGGAGATTTCATCGCGAGCTCGTTTGCTTGTCTTGTTCTGCCGCTGTTACTGAAGATGGAGAGAAAGTGCATTCCTGTGTCAGACAAACACGCTGGAGTTTCACGTTTCAGACAGGAAGCAAAGGATATATGTCCCTGAATCAGTTCGATGCGATTATTTGCTAACTTTTCATGAATACTAAAAAGACAAAGATCGACTAACATAAAAAATGTATCGCAATGGTCCCCTCGGGGGCTGGGCACTGGCGAGGGGCTGCCTGACTGCTTTTTGATCTTCCATTTATCTGTTTCTGCATACAAATAAAATATAATTTGAGATACAATTTTGAATTAAGGAAAATTGACGACTGCCTTTGAAAATCAGAGTCTGTTATGCTGTCAGTCTAGAAAGTTAAGAAACCATCCAGACTGTAATTAGGAGCCCCACCCCACCCCCCTTTCTTTCCCTCTCTCCAGCTCAGTCTTCAGTTATTGTTTCGATCTTTCGTCAGGGAAAAACACCCTCGTTTACCTCAGCCGTGAGTTTCCAGCAGACACTACTGGTTCAGGTCAGGGGGTGAGTGTGGAGCTGAGAGGTGGACTTGGTTCCTCTGATTTTATGAGGAGAGTTAGCCTTGCTGTGTGGACCATGCAAGGTCAAAACTCAGACAAGAGGAGATCTGGTGTGCTGGGTCTCTCAGAAATCTGAGGTGGTTTAACCCTTTGGCAAAATAGTGGCCATTTGAGTGGGTCTTTAACCACTGCTTCTGTGAACTGTAGCACATTGATACAGGCTACACGCTGAAGTCTTTTGTGTGCGTACAAGACCATAATTGGACAGATTGCTAGGGAGACATGCATATATTTACATTTGCATCTTCAGATATTGAAAAAAACTCAACTTATTGTAAGTCAGGGGAAACCTGTATTTCCCTGCAATGGTGAGGATTTACAGCGATTCAGCCTCTTGGGAAGAATGTTGTGAATGTGCCGTCAAATTGATCAGGGCAAAGGGCACAGTGGCGGCGTGCAGAATATGTAACAGTCAAGCATGGTATTCTCATTTTTCTACTTAACCGTCTGTGCGGTGGATGAGGATGATTAACTCCGCTCCACACTGTAGTCATGGGAGATAGCAGTTAGGGCAGAACCTGCGGGAAAGAGTGACGTGACCTCGCTGGCTAGTGCTAAGCAGGTCTGGGTTCTTCACTGGTGACGGTGGGATGGCAGGAAGGGCGCCGTGGGCTCCGAAGACCGGGTGTAAAAATCTGGCCTCGGCCATTTCCAACAGGGTGACCAAAGACGTCACTTCACCCCGGATATTTTTTTTTTTATTAGTAGAGATACTCATTTGTGCCTTAGTTAGGTCTCCACATGACACTAAAATTTGGTACTTGTGGGGATGAAACAAGGATGTGAGACAGCTGTGTAACTGAGGACACTGTGTAAAGGTGGTGATTTGAATTAATTAGTCCATAACACCCCCCACGATAGAGATGGTAGGGATGCTTCTCTCTCCTGGTTCATTTCTCCTCATTGGCAACCGCAGATGGGGCAAAGCTCGCAGAGGGTAAAGTCACCATTCCTCGTCCCGAATATTCTAGCAGGAGGGGCAGTGAAACTCAATGACTAACAAAGGCTAGAAAATCTGTTCCTCTAGTCAAATTGGGTCATCCATTGTCTTTTGAAATGTAATGCACACATGCCACTTCTGTTTCTGGAACTCCGAGACAGATGATTTCTTGGAACCTGCTCACAAATGGTCATTGCTCAGGCCATTGTGTTCCCTCTCCTCTCTCTTTCTAACCGTCTTCCCTTTATCTTAGACCTCATGAAAATGTAAACTGAGGCATATGAGAAATTTTGAGAGTTTATGGAGTGAAAATCATTTCGAACTGGGGAGTGTCACCCTGGCTGTGGTTAGGAGAGCTCCCTCGACAGGAGCCTGGGGAAAGACTCCTGTGTGGAAGTTGCAGAAGCAAGGAAAGGAGATTATTGACTGGCTCTCACTTAAAGCCTCGCTGGCTCTGTGTAATTGGTTGTCCGTAGGTTTCAGTTTCATGACCTGGAGGCATATACAGGCTGAGATTTCGGCTCACTTCCTTAGGCCTTGGCATTAGGGGCCACATCAGTCTCATGGCCTCCTCATGTAATTAATTTAACAACCCTAATTAAGTACCACTTTTTATTAATAAAAAAAAGTCTTTCCACAGTTGTATAGTAAACACTATCCTTAGAAGGTCTCTAGAGAATGTGTCATTTCCTGGTTTGTACTGTTAGCCTCCATACTGTGTACATATTGATGTGTGAAGTTGTGGGATTCAGAGCCGATGGCCAAGTGAGAATTCTTGAGATGTCCTCGGTGCAAAAAAGGTGGTTTTATGAAAGCACAGGGATAGGACCTGTGGGCAGAAAGAGCTGCAGTAGGGCCATGAGGAAGGGCTGATTCTGTACTTTGAGGATGGGAGGAAGTTTGGGAAAGCAGAAGTCTTTAAGGAATTTTGGAAGCAAGGTTCCAGGACCTTGAGGGGGCCAGGAAAAGGTCATTTATTACTGTCTAATAAAACCTTGGTCATGAGACCCTTCAGATGTATATTGGTGGGTCCTATGCTTGGAGGATGCTTGCCAACATATATCTTGGGGGTAGAGATAAAGGAAGTTTCCAAATGAATTTTTGTATGTTAAAGAAGACCTACAGGATCCTGGGAGTTGGGATAATGTTAAGCTAAGATTGCCGTTTGGACCTAGCAAAGTATTAACATGGAGGCGGTTGAGTCCCCAGAGGAAGGTCACTCTGCCTGTTACAAGGACTTGTCAGTGGGCTGTCAGCAGGGATTACTTGTAAGATTTCCAGCAGGGAAATCTAGGTCTTCTCTTTTGCCTTTGTTTCCCACATCATCTATGACTTATTTCCTGAAGTGAATTATAAATTCTTCGGAGGAAGGAATATTCATTGTACTTCAACTGTAAGAAAATGATACTGGGGATTTATGATGGCAGGAACGGTCAAAGAAGTAAGAGCTGCTCTAGTAGGAACTACTTGAGAGTACGAAAAAATTAATTGGTCAGAAAGAGTTCACAAACACATTTGTTTACAGAAAAATAGTTTGAAAATCAATTTAAAGTTTGGTGAATTTGATATTAAGGAGGCAAAGTATTGACTGGAAACCATTGATGTAGGACCAAGAGATTTTAGAAGAAAAAGAAGAAATTTGACTTTTATATTTAGAAAAAGGCAAATCGAGGGTGAAATTCGACTAAGAGGTTTGTGGTGGGGTCTTTAAGTCACCTCGCTGTCTGTGTTCAATGCAATGTAATGGTTGTTATTTGTCGTGCAGGAAAACCCAGTAGAGTCTGTGCCCTGCAAACCACATACTGATCTCTCTTTACAGAGGAATCTTCTTCCCAGACCAAAATGTTCTCCTTTTTAGATGGCTGCATTTGAAGTGACTGTGTGGTCCTTGGAATGAGAGGAATGCAGGACGGAGTCTTTATTTTATTTCATATTTAAATGGAAAGTCTCCTTCTACTTGTTTCCTTACCTCTTCTAGCCAAAGTAAAAATAACGCAGGCCTTAAAAAGAACAGATGCTTTAGGATTAACAGCTCTTATTGTGAATGTCCTTAATGGAGCTAACTCTTCTTCCCAGCGTCCCTCTTATTCCCCCCAATTTTTCAGACAATACCAAGAAAATTTGCTTTTTCAGGCTATAGAGATGTGTTACATAAAAATGAAATTACTGACATTGTCCCTTTTCTATCCTTTTGTTTTCCTGTTTTAGGTTGTCTTACTGTTTTCTTTTCCTGTGGAATTTTCCATTATACTGAGTTTAGAAATAGTATAGTTTCTTAGAACTCAGTCAAAAATGGTCATTGCTCATGACCCCTCAGCCTCAGGCCACGGGGAAGAGATAGAAGGTGTGCAAATTCATTTCACAGACCGCAAAAACAATATTCAATTACATTGGCTTCTGTAGGCTCGCCATTTTAAGAATTATTAACAGAAATGAATAAAAAGAAAAAATTCTTTAGTCTTCCTATCCATTTGATCTACTTTGGCATCCTGCATTGCCCACATCTCATTGGCATTCCTAATTTAAATGCACGGATGTGAAAAGCAGACTTTCAAAGATCTGAACAGCGATTCTTAGAGGCGCTAAGAATGGAGACTTTTCTTAGGGTCTCTACTTTGTGTATAAGCTTGGACACACAGTGGCTCTTTTGTACAATGCTCTTCCCATCTTTGAGGGGAAATTATGTACTTATCTAAAGTTTCTCTGAGAATAAGCATGATATTTATAGGTGCTAACAAACAAAATTCAGCCTAATAAATTTGGAGATCTAATTGGTTTTATTAAACCATTCATGAATGGGGCAGCGTCCCATGGAGCACACCATGGGGGAGAGGGGGAGAGCCAAAAGGGGGGAGAGCCAAGAAGTTGTACACAATGGGAGGCTTTGATAGAGGAAAGGTAGGGTGAGAAAGTTATTAGCAAAAGCAAAGGATTGTTCCTGGTGAGATGACTTTCCCTTAGGGGAAGAATGGTGGTCTTATCATGCAGATTGCTTCATCTTCCTTTGGGGGATACACAGGGCCTAGTGTGGCTGACTCAGTTGCACAGACTGGGAAATTCCTGACTGACTGGTTAAGACTACATTTCTGGGGGAAGTTGCAACCGCAATTAGATTTGGGGACTCAGCCTAATAGATGCCATTTGGGGAGGGTCTATGGTTTTTGTTTAAACACAGGGCTTTACGTATAAAACAGAGAAGTAATAAGACAGAGGAGAGAGCAAAATGGCAAGCGAGAAATTTATATGCTAGAGGTGATTAAGTTGTTGGATGTACTTGGGATGTGTCATTATTTGCTGAATTATGTCAGTTAAATTATTCCTGAACATTAATTTCATCTTTTGTAGTAAAACCTAACTATTCTCTGAAGAGAGAAGACTGCAAAGTGTAAACGGTCTGATGGTAACAACTGTTTGTTTTGGTTCACCTTTGTGTTCTTAGCTTGCAGCCCAGTGCTGGGCACATAGTAGGTGATCAATAAATATTACTTGATTAAACAAGTGAATAAAAATGGAAAGATGTTATTCTACAAGTAATTTTTTAAAAATAAGGTTGGTTAAATGGAGTTCTTGAAAAGGAGGGCCATTCAAATATTAGGTCATTTCGACGATTGTTTTAGGCAGCAGAAAGCACAAGGAAGCATCTAAGTAAGGACCTAAGAAAAAGCCTAAGTAGACACACAAAGCAGTTGACATTGGCGTGCTTCCAAGAGCTATTCATTCCTGACGCCTTCTTGACTGTGTTCTGTGCAATTTCCTTTTACTGGCAGCGGTTTACTAAAGAAACAGAGA
Source organism: Potos flavus (assembly GCA_028534135.1). NCBI lineage: Eukaryota > Metazoa > Chordata > Mammalia > Carnivora > Procyonidae > Potos > Potos flavus. Next base: position 10,921 of record JAPYYM010001555.1, read on the forward strand.
CAAACACTATCAAAAGAAGCCTTCACTGAGTGTGGTAAAAGCATGGTAACTAGTCAGAAAACAGCAGCTTCTAGGAATTCAGATGTTTCTTAACTTCTGCATAATATAGACCTAATGGTGAAGACACAGGTATTTTACTCAATTATGCTCATAATGATGATGGCAGCTTCACACAGGACTATGGAATGGATCACTTACCTTCAGTTCATCATGCTTTAACTTAAGACATACCATTTTCCCGGCCTGTGAAAAAGAGTTTTCTCTGTTGGTCTTTTATGTAGATGAATGCTACCCAGTGGACCTTTCCGTGCTGGTGGAATGTTCTTTACGTCTGCTGTCCAGTAAGGTGGCCATAAGCCACATGTGGCTTTGAGCCCTAGTGCAACCAAGGAACTGGATTTCTACTTCATTTACTTGAACTAGTTAGAATTTAAATTTAAATAGCCACATTGGCTAGTGGCTGCCATATTGGATGGTGTGGTTTTAAACTGTAGCTCCAAGTGTTCTCTGGTGGAAAGAGCACAGACTTGGGATCAGATAGAGTTTGGACCCAGTCCTGCTGTTTCTAGGTCACTGGAACTTTGCCAAGTCAGTGTAGCTAATAATTGTGTTTGAGAATTAGTGAATATACTGATATCATTCATATACATTAGATAGATGGATAGATAAGTGACTGATGTATATTAGGTCAACAAAGATCATTAACTCCTCTTGCTTTCTGGCTCTTCTATAGATAATAATAATTACAGTTTGTTAAGGAATTACTTTGGGACAGATGCTGTGCAGAGCACCTTATATGCTCTAAGGGGAAGCAAAGTGACCAGGGCGTGTGTGATGTAGCCTGGATTTGAGCCCAAGGCTGAACGCCAACCCTACATGTATATGTATCTGCTGTGTATATTTATTTTCTTGTCTTCTAGCTGCTTGAGTCTGGAAAGAATGGCTCATACTTCTGTTCCATTTCCCTCAGCAGAGAACCGTGAATTTAATAGGTGCTCAGCCTGTGTGTTTTCGTGTTTTGGTTGGCCCATGTCCTACCAAGGGCCTTGGTGAGTAAAAGAAAGATAGCAGGTTAGGGGTGGCAGAGTCACGCTCCAGAAAGTCTTAGCCAACTGATCTCTTTTTCTCTTACTTCTAAAGCTGAGAGAATCTCAGAGTGCTGTGTGGTGGGCAGTTTTTATGCAAACGTCTTGAAAGCCTGGCATCTGGGCCTCTATCTCCTGCAGTGACTCGCAGCACCTTGGTCAGAAAGCGGTCCGTAAACCTGACCCGGGAAAAAGCCTTGGGGTATGTTTCAGGGTATCAGCTTGCAAAGGCATTTCTGAATGTCGGTTTCATTGTCTGCAGTGCTTGGCTACAGAAGTTTATTGTTATTTTATAAAAGAAAAACATAGCTTTTTAGTATTTTCTTGTTGTCTTTGGTTCCTGATGTAATAAATAACAGGGGCCCTGAATCAGAGACTGAGGCCAAAAGACGGACAATTGCAGCAGAGTGGGAGAATTGGTGCTGCTTCCTCGGAAGGAGTGAATGATGCTGTCCCAGCTCACAGGACGCTGAGAGGTGTGGACGTAGTTTTATGAAGCTTGAGTGGCCGTAGATCGGGAGCCTACCCTGATCCGGCTTCGGGCTGGGGTGCCCAGGGGAGTGGATGTTGACTCTCCCTTAACACGGGCTCCCGGCTCTGCGGGGATACCGGTGTCTACTCTACACCCTGCACAGAGTGTGAGAACATCTGTTCTCAGACATGGAGGACTGCTCTTTGCAGCTGGTGGATAACTGCCACCTGCCCTGCCATCTGCTCCTGTCTTTAATTCTGCCACAAGGACAGCAAAGGCCTGGGCTATAAGAACTTGTTACCGGCGCTGCTCTGGGCCCTTATGTGATGCGTAGGCTCACATGGGGACTTCCACTAGTATCCAGCAGAGTAGGACCCATCTCTCTGATAAAAACAATTTCAAAAGGGGACAAATGAAACCATATTTGGCCTTCCTTTATTTCTCAATGACATGAAAGTGCTCTGAATACTCTGCTGCTATTGAGGATAAAAAGACAAGGTATCACCATCAAAAATGGATGTGGTCTCGATGGGTGAGTGGTCCTGCTCTCGATAAGAGGGGCTTAAGATCAATTACTCTGAAAACCTAGTTATTATTTTTGGCAGACATTCTTTAAATATAATTGGCAATAGCAGAAATCCTATTTAACTCACTTAGGCAGTTGGTATTAAATTTTTTATTCAATTTATCTTGGAAATACACCAAGAAGTTACCTTCATTAAAATTGGTTGTCCTTCAGGTACAATACTGAAAACTTTTAAATGGTTTAAATGGGTAATTTGCCACATCTACTTTAAAAACCCTCCAGGAGGGGCGCCTGGGTGGCTCAGTCGTTAAGCGTCTGCCTTCGGCTC
>JAPYYM010001556.1:0-13330 GCA_028534135.1 Potos flavus
GAGGGAGGAAGGGAGGGAAGGAAGAAAGGAAAGAAGGAAGGGAGGAATGGAAGGAAGGAAGGAAGAAAGGAAATGCTGCTGGCCTATCTCTTTTGATAAGGTATCATATTCTTTGGATGGGTGCTGAGAGGGAGTCTCATCTCTTGGGCATGGCCACTCAGAGTGGAGTTTCCAGTTGAGATGGGGAGAGAGGAGAAAAGGAATATGTTATGGCTCAAGTGCCGCAGACTCTCTGTTCTTACCAAGTTTCAGTAGATTTTCTTGAATAAATATTTTTTTTCCATCCTCTGTATATTAGAACAATTCGCAGAGACTTTAAAAACACTTTTATTATATAATATTTACCAGTTATGTCTGTTTCACAGAGGATCATGTCCACAGAACTTTTCACATTGCTATTCTGAAAATGGCATCCCCAGATTATTATTTTTTTTAAAGATTGTGCCAAAGAAAATTCCTGGTTTCATCACATACTCTGAGTTTCAGTTTCCTTATCTGAAATGGGGCTCATAATCCATATCATATTGCCTAGGACATAGTATCTCTGAATAACTATTAATTTATGTTTTCCCTCCATTTATCTCACTCTGGGGACTTAGAGAAGTTCTAGTTGAATAAAGGTGTCTCCCCAATAATGTAATGTTATGCTTGAAAAATTTTAAGACTCCAGTAAAGTATTTCAAGTAATACTTGAGGCGAGAAATATATTTAACCACTATAAAAACGTTATCTTCAGACTTGAACAAGGGGTCTTTTAGAAGTTTGGCTCATGAGAAAATACTTGAACAAAACCACAAACAATTTGACTCAAGATCTCTTTTTTCTTCCTCTCTCTCCCTCACCACCTCACCCTACCCAACTCTCTTCCTACTCATTTCCCTCCTGCACTATAGCTTTTCACCGACATATGAGAATTACTGAATGACTGAATGAAGAGTAAAATTTAATCTATACCAAGATTTGTAGAGGTCGGTAACTAGTATTGTCTCCAACCTACATTTTAAAAATTTTTGTTTTTTAAAAATGGAAATATAGTGACACACAGTATTACATTAATTTCAGGTGTATACCATAGTTATTTGACAACTCTATATGTTATGCTATGCTCACAGTGTAGCTACCATTTGTCACCATATGACACTATTACAATACCATTGACTCTATTCCCTATGCTATACCGAAAGCCTGTATCTCCCATGCCCCTTCACCCATTTTGCCCCTCCCTCCGACAACATCAGTTTGTTCTCTGTACTTATGGGTTTGTTTCTGCTTTTTATTTGTTTGTTTTTTAGATTCCACATATAAGTGAAATCATATGATATTTGTCTTTCTCTGACTTATTTCACTTGGCATAATACCCTCTAGGTCCATTCATGCTGTCACAAATGGCAAGCTCTCATTCCTCCTTATGGCTGGGTAATAGTCTGTTGCACAAGTATGCCACATCTTCTTTATCCATTCATCTATGAGTGGACACTGGGGTTGCTTTCAGATCTTTGCTATTGTAAATAGTGCTGCAGTAAACATAGCAGTGCATATATCTTTTTAAATTAGCAATTTTGTTTTCTTTGAGTACATACCCAGTAGTGGAACTGCTGGATCATATGGTAATTCTATTTTTAATTTTCTGAGACACATCTCTATTGTTTTTCACAGTGACTATACCAATTTACATTCCCACCAACAGTGTATGAGGGTTCCTTTTCCTCTATATCTTTGCCAACACTTGTTATTTCTTGTCTTTTTGATACAAGCCATTCTGAAAGGTGTGAGGTGATATCCCATTGTGGTTTTAATTTGCATTTTCCTGATTGGTGGCGTTAAGCATCTTTTTATGTGTCTATGGCCATCTGTATGTCTTCTTTGGAAAAGTGTCTATTCAGGTCCTCTGCATATTTTTAAAACAGATTTATTTTTTTTTAGTGTTGAATTGTTTAAGTTCTTTATATATTTTTATATTAACCCTTATGAATATATCATTTGCAAATACCTTCTCTCATTCACTAGGTTGCCTTTTTGTTTTGTGTATGGTTTCCTTTGCTGTGCAAACTCTTTATTTTAGCATAGTCCCAATAATTTATTTTTGTTTTTGTTTCACTTCCCTAAGGAGACATATCTAGAAATGCCAAAGAGATTACTGACCATGTTTTCTTCTAGGAGTTTTATAGTCTCATGCCTCAAATTTAGGTCATTAATCCATTTAAAGCTTATTTTTGTGTATGGTATAAAAAAGTAATCCAATTTCATTCTTTTGCATGTAGTGTCCAGTTTTCCCAGCACCCATTTGTTGAAGAGACTGTCTTTTCCCCATTGTATATGCTTGCCTTCTTTGTTGTAGAGTAATTGATCATATAATCGTGGGTTTATTTCTAAGCTTCCTATTCTGTTCCATGATCTGTGTGTCTATTTTTGTACCAGTCCCACGCCGTTTTGATTATTATAACTTCGTAATATATCTTGAAATCTGGGATTGTGATACCTCCAGCTATGTTCTTCTTTCTCAAGATTGCTTTGGCTGTTCAGGTCTTTTGTGACTTTATACAAATTTTTTTATTATTTGTTCTAGTTCTGTGAAAAATGTTGGTATTTTGATTGTATTAAATCTGTAGATTACTTTGGGTAGTATGGACATTTTAACAATATTAATTCTTTCAAACTATGAGCATGGAGTATCTTTCCATTTGTTTTTGTCATCTTCAATATCCTTCATCAGTGTTTTATAGTGTTCAGAGCATATATCTTTCACATCCTTGACTAAGTTTATTCCTAGGTATTTTATTCTTTTTGGTGCAATTGTAAATGAAATTGCTTTCTTAATTTCTCTTTCAGAGCAGAGAAATTCTTTGTTGTTAGTATATAGAAATGCTACCAATTTCTGGGTATTAATTTTGTATCCTGCAACTTTACTGAATTCATTTATTACTTCTAATAGTTTTTTGGTGGAGTCTTTAAGGTTTTTCTATGTATAGTATCATGTCACCTGCAAATGGTGATAGATTTACTTCTTCCTTACCAATTTGGATGCTTTATGTTTCTTTTTCTTGTCTGATTGCTGCAGCTAGGACTTCCAGTACTATGTTCAATAAAAGTGGTGAGAGTGGATGTTCTTGTTTTATTTCTGATCTTATGGGAAAAGTTCTCAGTTTTTCACAATTGAGTATGACGTTAACTGTGGGTTTGTCATATATGAACTTTATTAAGTTGAGCTATATGTTCTCTCTAACCCCACTTTGTTGAGTTTATTTTATTGTGAATAGATGTTGTATTTGCCAAGTGCTTTTTCTGCATCTATTGAGATGATCATTTGGTTTTTATCCTTAATTTTGTTAATGTGGTATATCATGTTGATTGGCTTATGGATATTGAACCATCCTTGTGTCCCAGAATACATCCCACTTGATCATGGTAAATGATCCTTTTAATATATTGTTGAATTCAGTTTGCTGATATTTTGTTGAGGATGTGTGCATCTATATTCATCAAGATATTGGCCTGTATGCAAGCTATGTTTTCATAAAGCATTCTGGACCTTGAAATAATTCTGCTCTCTCTCTTTCTCTCTCTCTCTATTAAGAAATGAAAATCCTATCAAAACCATTTCCAATGTCATTAGTTCATTCACTTAACAAAGATGATTTGATACCTAGGCTGTGTGTGTGTGGCACTCTTCTAGGTACTTGATCCCTGATATGTATCTTAAGAGACGAGATGGGTTTTTAGGATTTTAAGATTTTAGCATATTCCTTACCAAGCTAAAATATTATTATTATGTTTGCATAATCTATCCATCTGCTCATAGTTCAAAATGATCAGGAAGAACAGTGTGGATATGACCCTAGAAAAGGCTGTAATTGATATTTACCTTTAATTTCACCTTATACTAGGTTTAGAGCTGGCCAAGAACAAATAGTGTCTTGTTTTCAACTTCTCAAACAAGTGATGTTGAGCAACCAGAGCCCCTTAAAACTGACTCCTAAACTGGTGCAAACTTTTTGACCTTCTTAAAAGATCTAGAACCAATCAGAAATAAATTATAATCAAGTGAAAAAGAGGATGAGGATGTTAAAAATCCAGACCTAAAAATTCTATTTAAAAACCTACCTATCATCTTTTAAATAAAGAATTCAGAGATTTGGGATAGAAATTTTTTAATGAAATGTTAAATCTGAAACTAGAATTTTATGTAGTTTGGATTATGAAATGAAAATTATTTGGTTTAGAAGGTGCATACTGAATCCTTACTACAAGCAGTATTAGCAAGACATAGTTCTACAAGTCTTATACAGAAATAACTGTAATATTAGACAGAAAATATTTGTCCTAATACAGGGTCTAAAAATTCCATTTAAAACAGATAAAGAAACAATTTATTCCTATTAGAAGGGATTACAAAAGATTAAAGGAAATGTCATCTGTTCCAAAGCCAATGAAGGGGCAGAAATGTGGGGACATAACAAAACCAACCCAAGTATGTTACAGGCTACCTTTAGAGACCAGCCAGAAACCCTACATGACTGGAGTACTGAGGAAAAATAAATAAATGTAGATGATTTGTAAAAGATCATGGAGACCCCAAAATATCATTAGGAGGAGATGGGAGTTTATTTTGAAGCCAACTGAAAACCATGGAGGGGTTTTGAAATGAGGCATAAAAATCAAAACTGTCCTAGAGAGGTTAGTCTGACATCCGTGTATAAAATAGATTTTAAAATACCAGAGATAGGAAATTCAATATAGACACTATTGTTGCATCAGGTCACGTGGGCCTAGACATCTTATAAGATGGCAGAATCAAAGTAGATGGCCATTCCACAAACATGAAAAAGGAACTAAATCCAGGGAATGGATGCAAAACACCCTGGTGAGGAATGACTAGAACCTGGGGATGCATATCAGGCAGTGAAAGAGGGAGTCCAAGATGCTTTGAAATTCCATGTCTGTGTGCCAGGGAGGCTGACAAAGTTCTTAGAAAGAGAAAGATAAGGTTTGGAGAAAGAAGAAAAATAATGTTTCATTTATTTAATAAATGTTTATTGAGCACTTACTATGTGCCAGGCACTGTTCTGGGGGGATGTGAGTTATCTTTGATTTTTAAAACACTCTATGTAGAGAAGACACTGTTCCCAGTCTGTGTAACCACAAAGGCAGAGCTGGAACAAGTGAGTAGGAGTCAGGTAGGAAGTAAAATATCTAATAAGTGGAGTCTTCCCGATATGTAGTAAGAGCTCCATTCTAGGCAATATTCAAGCATAAATTGGATGATAATCATCTCGGGACCCTGTGACAAGGGATTTCTGCCTTAAGACAGAGGTTAGACTACCCTTCTTCAAGTTCTCTTCAAGTTCTCTCTTAAGTAAGAGTCTATTCTTTCTTATGATTTAGTCCTATGGATTCTATTATTTTTTTTCTATGGGTTCTATTATTAATCTCTGGTTTCTCTCAATTATTAAATAAATTACCCAATCTGTCTGCCATTCAGTAAAACTCACACATTTGCATCTGTTATTCTTGAATTATTTTTGGTTAGGGCTCTTCTTCTTTATTAAAAATCTCTACTCAGTAATGTTACCTTTATAGCTAATTTAGAATGCTAACCCTGGTAGACTGGGTTATAAATATCAGAGGGGAAAAGGATTTCTTGTCCCTAATAGTATTTTTATTTAGAAGAAGCCTGCAATTGAGAAATGAATTATCTTGACTTCAAGACTGCGATGCAGTTTCTGTATTTTGCAGTAATTCAGAAGAGAAAAAAAATATTTCGGAGCGGTTCATTTTGATACAGCATGTTAAAGGAAGAAAATAATTATTCTCCAAACCCTGCAAAGCTTTAGATCAGAAACATTTATCTGTGCTGCAGTTAGAAAAGAAGAAAGGAAAGAGAAGAAAAGGAGAGGAAAAAGGAAACCTGTAGTGAGCTCCTCTATAAGCTATAGTTAAAGCTTTGCATTTCCTGGTGTCTTTTGAAACGTAAAATTCCACAACAAATAGCCCTGTAACGTATAACCAGTATGAAGATTCAATTGAGATTTAAGCACTTTGGTTTGCTTTTGAATCTGGCTATTTTCTGCATTTGTTTTGACTGCTCTCATCATTCAGGATTGACGCTTGGATGGGTGTGTAGGAGGAAGCAGCAGCAGCAGGCTTACAGCTTGCAGACAAAAAAAAAAAAATCTGCCTTATCTGATGGCTATTATTGAAAATGCGAGGTGTAGCCTGGGCTGGGTAATGAAGGGGAGCGAGCGAGGGGGAGCAAGGAGCATGGAGCTGCATACTGATGAGTGTAGGAGTACTTGATAAAAAGAATTCTGGCTGCTGGCCGTGCATTGCTCATTGTGGAGTACTCCAACAATCCCATAGAACGCAGACCAGCCTAAGCTGACAGCTTGATATGCCTTCTTCTGCTGCCTGGTTTTGGGGGCTGTATGACGTACTGGTCGGTAGTAAAGATTAATATGTAAGAAATGTGGAGCTAGGATCAAGTCATACTCCACAGCCTGCCTGGCAAACTATGTTTTACTTCTGACTTTGCTTTCTCGCTGAGAACATTAATCTGTCAAGCTGGCGGGCTCCTTTGATAGCAACTTTCCCAGGAGCATGATGTGGCAATGCCACCTCTCAGCCCAGGACTACCGCTATTACCCAGTGGACGGCTACTCCCTGCTTAAACGCTTCCCTCTTCATCCTCTTACAGGACCCAGATGCCCCGTCCAAACAGTGGGACAATGGTTGGAAAGCATTGGGCTACCTCAGTACGAGAACCACCTGATGGCTAATGGATTTGACAATGTACAGTTTATGGTAAGACGCTCTCTGTGTCCACGGAGCTGCCTTTTGTCTGTCTTTGCTTCTTATGTGTCTTACACGGCTCAGAGGCAGCCTGATTTGTACCAAAACCGGTCAATTTATATATGTAACTGCATCAGAAAATCGGATGCCCTTAGGACGGAACTTACTGTGTGCATATAGACCCTTGCTGAAAAATGAGATCTATAGGTATCCATATACATATGTATTCTGTGAATGAACCGGTGAGAGTACTATTTATAGGCAGTGAAGGAAGATTAACATTTATATTCTCCCTGTCATTCTTTGTGTGATTTTTATAAATTTGTCATCTCAGAATACTCAGTTAGATTATAGCACTCTTCAGTTAATTCTAGATTCCTAAAACATGTTCTTTCATTTGAGCATCAGCATTTAGTGATTAATTAGACAATTTGTTATGTTTACGGTGTGAGGATTATTTTTTTTCCTGATAATTGTTCGATAAGCAGTTTAAATTATGTGGCCGACCTTTAGTTTGTTAGCAAACTGCTTCAGATGATCAATTATGGAGAACATTCACTTACTTACACATGCTGATTGAAGAGCACTGAAGTGTTATTTATTACTTTAGATAAAAGAAACAAACATTTCCATCAACTACCTGTCAGTATTTAGAAAGAGAGGCTGATGGACTAAGTACATTCATGTACTTCTGAATAACTGGTCTGCATGCAGTCTAAACCCGGTGTGTGCAAACTTCTCCCTGTGATGAATATAGGTGAGGAAGGAGGGTGGGGAGATGTGCAGACCCATAATACAGCTTTCTAATCATTCATATACCTCCCCCTGTGCTCATCAGTTTCCCTGTTAAGCTACGTCACAGTCCTTATTACCTTTCCTTGCTTTTAAGTTCTCATCACACGTATTACTGATCCCTAAATTTAGAAAGAGCTGCATAATATAAGCATGTAGCACACAAATGGCTTGCAGAAATAATTAATAGCTATTTCTAAATAAAATGCTGGGGCAGACAACTGAAGCTTATTAATGCTAGAATAGATAACAAAATATGAGGGCTACTTAGGTTTGGTTTTTTTTTTTAATTTCCATTTGAGATTATTTTCTCCAAGCTTGACTTGACTATTATGGATTTAAAAATTAGTCAAATTGTTAAACTTCTGCCGCTTTTCCTAAGAAGTGTATGCTCCACGAGCTTTTGAAAAAAGCTACATAGATGTTGTAAGACATATGAGCCCTAAGTAACCGTATACGTAGAATTCTTTATGGACCTGTTTTTTATAATGGGATATGCAGCTACTGTTATCTTTCTCGTGTTGAAGAGAACTGTCACTGATTAGACAGACCAGATATCATGGGTATTGAAATAGGAAAAAAGTGAAATTTCTTCAGTTGCTATGACAGTGTTAGGACACTGAGCAGATTTAGGACAGACTTAGGACTCTAAACAGAGAACACTAAGAATTCAGGGAACTATCAAACAGAATGAAAGTCTTTTCATGGTTATTTATATTTACTGCACATTTTGATGTCTTTATTCTTTCTCTCCGTCTCTGCCTGAGATAAGACTTTCTCATTCTCACCCCTCAAACCCTTGTCCAAATTTATTCTGGTCCCATAAGAAGCTAGGTAGGTCTTTGGATTCTCTAGATTATTTGGCTACTTCCAAATATTTTAATTCAGCATAATTTTCCTCTGAATGTTGGACACATTTGAGCAAATATAACCCCTTTTTGAAAGCCAGAAACTGAAAGGTTAATCATACGGTTTTAAAATAAGCATCTCGAGGTCGTAAAACAACATTCAAGGATGAATTATGTATAAGTACTCCAAAATGTATCTGGGAGGCAAAAATCCTGGGTATATGTGACAAAACCAAGATCTGAGCTTCTCCATAGATTATTGTCTTTATTTTTACAGTTCTAAGTTTTATGTATAATTTTCCAGAAAATGAGAGAACACAGTTAATTCAGATGAGTCAATCAAATACTTTCTTCATGAGACAAAATTAATTTAAAAAGATACAAACTTTGAATGATCATTTAGAGGAGTTAATTATGAAAATTGAGCAAACCATAAAATAGTGTCATCAATTATTGCTTTATATGCTGCTATACACTATTTATTTGCTACTAGTATCATAAAAATTAGCTTCTACCTTTATAAAAATTATTGATTTCCATAATCTGATTTATTTAATTATGAATTTAGTTAAAGTACACTACTATGATCAGCCCACTTTAAGAAATAGATTTCATTAATGGGATGAAACATCTTTTAGACCTGCTTAGTCTTCACTCGGTATCATATTCTAGCTTTTATTTTTCTTGAAGCACATTCTGACCTGCATTTATTCATCCTGTTGCCTAAGCAACAAGCACCACACTCCCATTAACTGTGATGTAGTGCAGGTCTTATTAGCGTTTTAGAACAAGACAGTAGAGACATCAAAGGGATATAATTAATGTTGGTTGAAACTTCATTGTACATCCATGCATAGATATACTTTATTTAGGAAACATTCTCAAGCGTTAATTTTTGATTTAATCAATATTCCATTAATGAATGTTTTAAAGGATCCATATAAGTGACTTTCAAAGTATTTATTGAAAGCTTTAAAAAATTTTTTACTCTGTTCTGCATATTCTCACACATAAATACAATATATGGATGATTTATCCACAGGGCTGTGATTAACTTTAATAAAGATTTCTTACGTCAGTTCCTAGAGAGATTAGAAAAGTAAGACCTTCATTTATTTTTGTTTATCTATCAATTATTGCTTCCCCTTCAGGCTCTTAATATATATCTTTGATTTTACTGCTGTGTGAATTTTTTTTCAGTCTGAAAATCAGAATTCCAAATGTATTCTTTATGTACCTGGTCTTGGTTTGCTGATATTTGTGTACACAGTTCTGACTTTCCTATATCCTTAAGTGTATAAAATAAATGGAAATTGATAAAATATGAGCAATAACTACAAGACTACATCAGGTCACCTAAGACTTTGGGAGAGTTAGATTTATGTTGCAATCTAAAGCTCCTTCAACACAGAATGCTTCATCTAAAGACTTATCCAAGCCCTGCTTACCTGTTCATCCCCTCTGAAGTCCTATATGGTCAGCTCCCTCCTAGTGAGGTGTGTGCTACTCACTAGTCTCTGGGAATGCTGCCGGGTCCTAAAATATGTCTGTGTTTCAACATTACTTTTTTTTTTTTTTAACCAAGGAGTTTAGATATGAAGTGTTTAGTATACTAAACCTACATGCTTCTTTACTTCCTTATTATATATGTTTCTATCATCATCTCTTTTTTCCAAGTTTGATGACTGCTTCCTAAATTTTAAGTTGCAAACTATCCATTATTCTCTTGATGACTGCTCATTTGTACTCTCCTACCCCCATCCCGGACAGCTATTTCCTTTCCTTTCCCTCTCTTTTTTTTTTTAAATCCTCAAATGTCTAACTCAATTCCTGCCTTGTTTATGTAGCTTTCCTTAATGACTCTAGTCCTCTGGAGCCTCTCTTTTCTCTGCACTCATGTAGTGGTCGTATTTGGTATGAAAAATTACATTTGGCATGCCATTATTCACTCTCTAGAATTAGAAGTTAAGTTTTAGCTTGTATATATCTTGTCTCTGCCACTAGACTAGAAACTCTTCAAGTCCACATTTTGTGTATTCAATTCTCTGGTCTTTCTCACAACTCCTAGCATAATTCTGTGTACATAGACATCACCCATAACAACTGGATGCACAGGAGACTGCTGTAGCTGGATCTCCAACCTCATTTTTAAACTGGAAGCCTTTTTTGCCCATGGAACCTGGAGCATTAGTACCCTTCATTCATTCATGTAACAAAGTCTCAAACATTTCATAGGTGCTAGAAGCAGTGTTAATTACTGAGAATGTCACAGTGAACAATGCATGGTCCTTGACCTCTAGCAGGTTACAGTGTTGCTCTCAGACCTGTCAGATTATTTGCATGCACATTAGACGTTCACACACACAGGTACACACATACATTCTATCACAGGGATCTTGCCTCTCAGAATCACCATCACTCAGCATTTTACTTACTTAAAAAATTGGGTTTTTTCAGCAACAAATTACAGTAGGCAATGGAAGAGATAAAATCTATCATAGTGGGGAGTAAAGAAATGTAAAGATACTGATAACAACAAAACACTGACAGTGTTATGGTAGATTTATGGTCCAAAAACTGAATTAAGAAGTTTATATTATTGGAGGAGGACTGACTCAGAGCTCACCCAGGATAACTAGCTGACAGTTATATTTGTAAACTCTAATCAAAAAGGGGGAAGAATGAAATTATGCCAACTCACTTTTTTTTTTTTAGCATTTCCTGTGTTTCTAGCAGTTGCCATCTAGCATGGCTTAGGATGCTTTGACCATTATTAAGATGCCCAAAATGCAGCCTTTACAGAGTAAAAAAATAAAGTAATTCCAGGAGCCCTATGTGATTTGGGATTTTTGTACACTTGGATGGGTAGTATTCATAAAGGACTTATCGAAGGTCAGAGTGACACTGAAGAGTGGAGCCACAGAGCTCTTGGAAGTCATCCATTAGGACAAAAGATTTAAGGAAGATTGATCTTATAAGTATTTAGTTGAAATTTTCTTTTCCATTTTTGTGGTGCATTTTACATGCTAATGTGCTTACTTCTCTTTTCCTCTTTTATATAACTTTAATGTAATAAGAACACCATTTATAGTTCACCTGATAAAATGACCTTTTAAGTGTCTTATCAACATATCATGATCTAAGAAAGAAGTTGAACTTGTGAAGCAGAAAAATAAATTGTCCCTAAAGCGTAGGCCTAATAACCCCCCAGATGATTTATTTCAAACATTGCTTAAGAAAATTTTATAAAGTTACTGAGATTTAAAGGTCCAAGAGAAAAAGTACCTGCCACATTCCCCACACCATCCTGTTTCTGAAACACTCTAGGCTCTGGAATGGGTGGCTTTACAGTGAATGTGCTGCTGTCATTTTACAAACTCAGTCCAGTTGTTACACATGCACTCCTGCAACAACAACAACAACAAATATTTATATATTTTATATATATATATATATATATATATATATATTTCAACTACAGGCATTTAAAATCCATTGGCTTCCAAAAGACAGCCCCAGGAGGGAGTCATTCTTTATCTGGAAAACAGCTTAATTACAAATATAATAGGCAACAGCCTCGTAGTGGTGTGAGCCAGAACTCAAGTAAGACTTCTCATTTCCACTGTCTTGCTTCTCTATGATTCAGTTTACTCATCTGTAAAATCAATCTAATGAGGGATCTAGGAGAAATGTTCTTTGGACTTGTTATTTAATATTTTGAGCTCTTTAAAGTTGCAGGGTACAATATTGGTGCTGGCAGAGCTGTTAATTGTTCCTGTAGCTCTCATTAGCCTTGGAAGGACACTGATTGCTTGTGCAGCGCAAAGTCAGAAATGAGGGCATGTTCAGGGATGAACATCTTAGAAGAATGGCTTTCAGAAAAAGACATTAGCTGCAGTTTTAATCTGGTGATAGTAAGGAGGCCTTTTCTTCCATCTGGAAGTTACTCCAGTTACATTTTTAAGCATTAAAATAAGCTGCCCCATTTTCTAATAATGCAGTACTACAACTCCCATTACTAACTCATGCTCACATGAATTGGCCTTTAATTTAGTCATGCAGTACATTTGCATAATTTCATCTCCAGCATTGCTTTAAATGACCAGATATTTGGGAAGAGGAATTTACCTCATGAATCAGAAAACTTATTCAAACTGATGAATTATGGACTAATTTTAAGAAATCCAGCCACGATCAAATTTGTTGCTTCTTTAAAAAGACAGATCTCTCAATGACCTCCATTTTCTCACTTCTAGTCACCTCCTTAACCCCTATAATCCTGTCTGCTTCCCAGCTCTTCCGCTAAAATTGTTCTCTTTGAAATCAGCTGTGACCTGCTTCTTGCCAAATCCCAGCCCCCTTTCTTCTCACTTCGTTTCTCTTGCCTTCTTTACAATGTCTTATTTTCACCCCTCATTCCTTATTTATATTCACCCCCTTATTGATATTTATTGGGGTTCTGTGACATTACACTATCCTTTCCAATCATCCTGTTCTCTGATTCTCCTCCTCCCTCTAAATGTGCATGATGCTCTACCTGTCCATCCATTAGGGAGATTGTTAGTTCTCATGAATCCATAGCTGTCCTACTCTCCCTCTTTCTACCTGGCTTCTAATGCAGCCCAACTACTCAATAAACATTTCCGTATACATTTTGGCATACAAAGCATTTAGCAAAGACTTGGCATAGAACAAATGCCCAACAAATGTTAAGTATTCCTGCAGCTAGAGTGCTCTTTCTTTTTTTTAAGATTTATTTTATTTTTTATTTTTATTTTTTATTTTTTAATTAACACATAATGTATTATTTGCCCCAGGGTACATGTCTGTGGATCCTCAGGCTTACACATTTCACAGCACTTACCATAGCACATACCCTCCTCAATGTCCATAACCCAGTCACC
>JAPYYM010001557.1:0-13330 GCA_028534135.1 Potos flavus
GGGCCATTTGAGAAACTATAAACATTTTGAGAGAAAGACTGAAACTGATTTTTATTCTAAACTAGGACACCAAGAAAGACAGGAAAATGTACAAGGTGATAGGGTGAAAGGTGACAGAAGAAAATGTACTGCAGGGTTCCCTAGATGAGAGGTGACAAAGGATTGGGGAAAGGCAAACTCACTGACCACCTCAGACACTTAAATGGTTCATTGGCAAGTTTGAGAAACGCTGGGGGGGGGGGGGGGAACTATTGGTATGGCCAGTGTGACACAATTAAGTACAGTCCTGAATTTACAGGGAGTGTGTGTGTGAGAGTGTGTGTGTGTGCGCGCGCATGAAGATTCTTCTAGGCTCAGGTTCTTTAATCCTGAACCATCTCCCACCCCAGGGATAGATAGCCCCAAGAACAGAGACTGGGAAAATGTGGAAAGGAGCTGCCAAGAATAGAATTATGTCACAGACTCAGACACTTAGGCTCAACCCTGGTTGGAAGACTCTCCCTTTTGCTTGGAGTAGTTTATGACTAGTTCCTGCTCCTCTGCTCTAAGCAGCTTCTTCCCACCCTCTGCTTGCCAACATTACTGCCATTCCTGCCTATAAAACTCCTGGGACTGGAGCAGGCAGAACAGTTTAAGAGGGGAGGAGAACCCAGCAGTGTCCAGAGGCTTCCCGAAGAAGCTGGCAAGCTACCACGGGGTTCTCTCCTTGACTCCCAGGAATGTGTCACCCAGCCAGAGCCAGGACGAGGAGTACCAGCATCTCCTGGCTCCAGGCTTGTTGCTGACACTGCGCCCTCACTCTCGGCTTCTATTTTTATAACCACACTATCCTCTCCCCACCCCCTCCCCGAATGCCTGTAATTCAAAAACTTACTGCCCAGGAAACTGGCTTGTATATTGTTGGTGTTTAATTGGCAAATGTATGAAACTTTCTTACATTTTTCTTCTTTCTCCTTTTCTAGTAGGCAATTTGGTTACCATTAGGCAGACTCCAGGTCCCAGTTTACCACTGTTGTCCCAGAGTAATTTTTTATTTTATAAGTAGGCTGCATGCCCAGTGTGGGGCTTGAACTCAAGAACCTATGATCAAGAGTCTCATGCTCTACCAACTAAGCCAGCCAAGCACTCACCACCACCCATTACCCATCACAGTAATTCTTAATATCATCCCTGTCACCCTCTGAAGTGTCTGGACTTGGAATATAATTTTACGGCCATCTATTTATAATATATCTCCTATTAAGCTGATCAAATAAGCATATTCCCATTTCAGAATGGCATGACTAAAGACAGAATGGGATAAAAGAAAAAAGATAAATTTAGATGTTGAAGAAAAGCAGTGGTAGAGTTCTTCCTCCATCCTTTAACATCTAAGTAATCTTTCCTAGAAGCTTCTTGGAAGCAAAATATCAGTGTCTAGGACTTGAGCACAATAAGATCCTAGGAGACTTGAGTGTGCGGAGAGTTGAAAATGAGCTCTACATGTTCAGTGAGAGAAAAGGGTAAAATACAATTATATGCTGAGACAAATTCTGCCTCAGGTATTCTCTGTGCCTACAAATAGGACACAAAGAAATATGGATATTATTAAAGAGTTATTTTTGGCACATGAGAAACATTGACAAGTGCAACACAAAGCAATCCTGAATAAATTGGTGTTTTTACTATTTCTCAAGTTTAACTGAGATCTTCAACTTTGTCGGTTTACATCATTTATTATGTTTATACTAAACTTTATTGAAGAAGCCCTCATTAAAAAGGTCCAGATTAGTTACTATAACACAGAATTCCACACTGAGATAACTTGGTTTGAGAGGCACATATAGGGATACACTTTTAGATGCACTTTCCTTATTTTGGGGGATTTGGCCAAGGGTGGGAGAATGAAAAATGTATAGATTTAGAAGAGAAAAATTTTTAAATTAAAAAAGGTATCCAAAGAGTTGTCAAAAAAAAAAAAAATCCATCTTGTTTAAGGAAAAGGAAAGAATATTTATTGAATCATTGTTCTAGATACCTAACCTGCTATTTCATTCAATTCTTACAACAAATCACATAAGGCAGGTATTATTTGTACATTTTGCCAGTGAGAACACTTAGGCTAGAAAGTGGCATCTCCAGGAGTCAAACCCTGGGCACGCCACACCACCCTGAAACCCAGTCCCATTGTACGTACCTGAAAGCTTTTCTACCATGCCACCTTGACTCCCCATCTCTCATAGGACCCTCTGAACCCGTCAAATAGCCACAGCAACATATGTTGCTTTGAGATATAAAAGCCTAAAATGTCATAAGTTTAACAAACCACTCTGCACTCTGCATAACTACAATCCTATAAGATTAACCGTAAAACTGAACATAAAAACCAACAGGTCTTTCTGCTGGTTTTTCCCTTCTTGCTTTCCCACATTTTTTCCCCGTTACCACCTAACTTCACAGCGTAGAGCAAGTACCTTATCTCAAGCAACTGGTTAGAAAGCAATGTTGCCAGCGGGAAGGGGGGATATTGGCCCCTAATGAGACAATCTGAAATTCTGTGGAGGCTTTTTTGGTTGTTACAATGATTGTGTGACCCCACTGGCATTTGGAAGACAGGGGATGATGTAGGAATACTGTATGAACTCTAACACAGAAGCCCAGTTCAGTTAAAAGCTGTTTGGCATTCCATGTGATTTTCAGATGTCCTCCCAGACGTTCACATTGGGAAAAGGAAAACAAACAGAAAGATTTATTTTAGCCTAAACCCTAACTGTGTTACAGCAAAAGTGTTTTTGGTTATCAATTTCCTGGACTACAATTACCATGTAAACCAAGAAAAAGACTTAACCTGTTTGTGCGGAACTTTACCAAGCACTGTTTATCATTTTAGAAAATGAAGGCACTCACAACAATGCTATTCGTGTAATGTTTTATGTTGAAAATTCAAATATCAGTCTGCTATTGTTACATTACAGTAATTCTACAAACATCAACAAATATCGTTTATCCCTTATTTCTTTACACGTTATGTAAAGAAAGTCAAAACATTCAGTTGAATGTGGTCTTATTCTTTAAATCCAAACTTATTCACTACAAGTAGATATAAGCACCTAACTTCTTCATTGGGTCTTCTAAGATAGTTTTTGCCATGTTGAAATCCATATTTGTTTCTAATACTAGAGTTAAGGGGCACCTGGGTGGCTCAGTTGGTTAAGCATCTGACTCTTGATTTCAGCTCCCTCAGGTCATGATATCAAGCCCTGCATGGGGCTCCACACTTGGTGGGGAGTCTGCTGGAGAGTCTCTCTCTCCCCCTCTGCCCCTCCCTACCCCCTGCAGGCACTTGTGCATGCTGTCTCTAAAAATAGATATTAGGGGCACCTTTGTGGCTCAGTGGATTGAGCCTCTGTCTTCGGCTCAGGTCATGATCCCAGGGTCCTGGGATCAAGCCCGCATCAGGCTCTCTGCTCGGCGGGGAGCCAGCTTCCCCCTCTCTCTCTCTCTTCCTGCCTCTCTGCCTACTTGTGATCTCTCTCTCTCTGTCAAATAAATAAATAAAATTTTTATAAATAAATAAATACATAAATAAAATAAAAACAGATATTAGAGTTAATATATTTCTTCAATTATGTATACAGGTAGGTAAAATTTTATTTCAGGGTTATAAACAGGGTGTTACTTTGAGCCCAATAAGGTTAGGAGCCACTTGTGTAAGGAAGAGGTATAGGCTTTAGGACCAGACAAACCTAAGATCAAAGACATCCCTTTAGACTGCATGACTTGAATTATTTACTTTTGCTCTGAGCTCCAGTTGTCTCACCTACAGATTGTAGCTATTTCTAGGGTTTTGGGTAGGAACTGCCATTTCCAATAGTATGTCATGGGTTAAGTGGTAAGGGTAGATATTCAACAAAAATTCCCTTCTTAGTTCAAGATATGTTTCCCTTTCCCCACTCACCTCCACATAAAGACAGGAAAATTAAGACAGGAAGGGGGAAGTATAAAGAAAACAGGAGAAAGTAACAGGAATCATGACCAGCCCCTAATACCTAGCCACACCCAGAACAAACTGTTAGTACCAAATGTGAGAAGCCGCAAGAAGTTAAATTAAGATTCTGGCTCTGGATCATCAAGGACATAGTGTTAATGCCAATCACAGAAACTACTACTATATTAATGCAGTATGTGGATATGTGAATTGTCTCATGAATGGATACAGAATTATCATTTCCTCAGCCTTATTACTCTGTATCCCTTTAAGGCCACTTAAGGTTAACACTACAGTTTAAGAATCTGTGACTTTTACAGATGGCGATGACCTATAGGATTACCCTGGGTTTTAGCCATTAAAAAACAAGAGTTGAGGGGTGCCTAGCTGGCTCAGTCGGTAGAGCAAGCGACTCGATCTCGGGGGTCATGAGTTCAAGCCCCATGCTGGAGGTAGAGTTTACTTAATAAAATAAAAACAATAGTAGTAGTTAAAAGAGAGAGAGACTTGGGCACCTGGGTGGCTCAGTGGGTTAAAGCCTTTGCCTTCAGCTCAGGCCACGATCTCAGGGTCCTGGGATCAAGCCCCACGTCGGGCTCTCTGCTCAGCAGGGAGCCTGCTTCCCCCTCTCTCTACCTGCTTCTCTGCCTACTTGTGATCTCTTGTTCTCTGTCAAATAAATAAAATCTTAAAAAAAAGAGAGAGAGTTGAAACTGTTCCTCTACATGTGCTTTATCTCCAGGGAGTTTTTTTGTTGTTGTTGTTTTATAGAAAAGCAAAAACACTTTTTGAATGCTTGAGTTCTTAACCACCACTTATGGATGGCCACAGGTTTCTAAAAATAAATATTCTATCACCGATAAGGTCTAAGGTCCCTTCTGGCCTTTACTTGTCTATGGTAGCCACAAGACCTCCCTGCTATTAGTCATGCCTAGCGTGGAGCTTACTTTAAATAAATAGATAGATAGATAATTAGATAGATAGATAGATAGTAATTCTATTATTTGGGGGCACCTGGGTGTCTCAGTCAGTTAAGTGTCAGACTTTTGATTTCAGCTCAGGACATTATCTCAGGGTTGTGAGATCCAGGCCTGCGCAGTGCAAGGAGTCTGCTTAAGATTCCCTTCCCCTCCCCAGCTCACATGGGGTGTGCCCAAGTGTGCTCTTGCTCTCAAAAAAAAAAAAAAAAAAGTGAAAGGAGAAGCTTATACTCACAGGTATGCATGTACTTTCACATATACACACATTTATAAATTCATAGAGTATTTTTCTGTAAGGATGGTCAAGAAAGTGGCCACAACAGATGCTTCTGGGAAAGAAGACTAAGGAATGGTAGCTCTGGGTGACCCACTTTTTTACCCCTCATCTTTATCACGTGCATCTATTATTTTTCAAGTAAATAAAAAAACTTTAAAAAACTAAAACCAGGGGCGCCTGGGTGGCTCAGTGGGTTAAAGCCTCTGCCTTCGGCTCAGGTCGTGATCTCAGGGTCCTGGGATCGAGCCCCGCATCAGGCTCTCTGCTCAGCAGGGAGCCTGCTTCCACTCTCTCTCTGCCTGCCTCTCTGCCTACTTGTGATCTCTCTCTCTCTGTCAAATAAATAAAATCTTTAAAAAAAAAAAAAAAACTAAAACTAAAACCAGTTTTTAAAGTAATCTCTACACCCAATGTGGGGCTCAAACCCACAACCCCAAGATAAAGAGCTGCATGCTCCACTGACTGAGCCAGTCAGGCACCTCTAAAAACTGGTTTTAAATAACATCATTTACTATGTAGCTCCCCTGTGGACTTCTGCTTTACAGAGAATAATTTCTGCTAGTAGATTCAGTGAAAGAATGAAACAAAATTAAGAGAGACCACTTCCCTTTGGTCAAATAATATGGATACACTTAACTGAGAGCCAAACAGGTGGAGGCTGGAAAAGGAGGACCTGAGAGGTAGGGTGTAATTAATAACACTAAGAGGAAGTCGAGACTAAACACATTGTATTAGGAATAGATCGTATGAACTGATCATAACTATCCTGCTTATATCCGAAGTTTTGAGGCAACTACGAAAGAACTTGTGTGATATCACCATCCCAAATTTCCAAACAATATATTTGAGTTCACAAAAGCAGAAAATATACCCTAACTTCTAAAATTTTATTTCAAGTTTATATTACTGCACCTTACTGAATCATATACATGGAATTCTGTTGTCTGAAACTGAGTTCAAAGCACTTCATTTTTTTATTTATATATCTAACAGGGAACGCTATTAGTGTTTCTGTCTTGTGCTCTCTGTCCAGAACTTCTTTAACAAGAAGGAAATGGAGGGTGCCTGGGTGGCTCAGTCGTTAAGCATCTGCCTTCAGCTCAGGTCATGATCTCAGGGTCCTGGGATCCAGCCCCGCACTGGACTCCCTGCTCAGCGGGAAGCCTGCTTCTCCCTCTCCCTCTCCCCCTGCTTGTGTTCTGTCTCTCTCTGTCAAATAAATAAAATCTTTAAAAAAAAAAAAAGAAGAAGAAGGAAGCGGTCTCTAAATGATCATTTAAATACACCAGGGTCTCTACAATCTCTAGGATTTCTATAGTCCATCCACTTGCAAAGCAGACAGAACTTTTGCTGTTTTGTTTAGAATTTTTAAAATGTAACACACACACACACACAAAAAAAAAGCTAGAAAGCCTCTCACTTGAAGTCTTATTTATTGCTTCATTACTACACTTTGCTATATATCTATAGTTTTGCATTTGTGGAATCAAAATTACACGCTAGGTATATACGTTGAGCAGTAAACGTACACATGACTCAATACTCTGAGGCTTTACCGTAACTTTCTCAGCCACATGACATCTCACCTTTCTTTGATCTCTGCCTACCTTATCCCCATCTATATATTTGGTGTCTCTGGCAACATTCTTCATTCTCCACCTTGTATTATCAGCATATGTATACTTGTCTTAGTTGGCCTTGTTACCACCACACCTATACATTGTTAACTCCAGGAAATGGCACTTAGTAACCTTTGTATTTTAATACTTTGTACATAAAGAGGACACTCATTTTTTATTATGTTGAGTTAGCCAGCATATGGTACATCGTTAGTTTTTGATGTAGTGTTCAACGATTCATTAGTTGCATTTAACACCCAGTGCTCATCACAACACATGCTCCCCTTAATACCCCATCTCCCCACCCCCTTCCTTCTCTAAGCCTCAGTTTGTTTCCCAGAGTCCAGAGTCTCTCATGGTTTGTCTCCCTCTGATTTCTTCCTCCCTTCCCCTGTGGTCCTCCATGCTATTCTTTACGTTCCACATATGAGTGAAAACGTATGATAATTGTCTTTCTCTGCTTGACTTGTTTCACTTAGCATAATCCCCTCCAGTTCCATCCATGTTGATGCAAATCGTGGGTATTCATCCTTTCTGATGGCTGAGTAATATTCCATTGTATATATGAACCACATCTTCTTTATTCGTCTATTGAAAGACATCTCGGCTCCTCCAACAGTTTGCCTATTGTGGACATTGCTGCTATGAACATTGGGGTGCGTGTGCCCCTTCTTTTCACATCTGTATTTTGGAGTAAATATTTTTAATTGAGTACACAAGATCTGGAGAAACATTCAAGCTGAAAAGTACTTTGGATCTCCTCATTTAACCCAGTGGTTCCCAAACACCTATCTACCAATAATAGATGACAAGCCAATTGCCCAGGGATATCAGCGAACCGTAAAAATCATAATATTCAGGCCCTAGCCCAAATTTACAGAACTGGGGACCAGAAACCATGATTCTTTTAAAAGGTTGCCCAGTGATTCTGGGATACAACCAGATTTGGGAATCACTGATCTAGTCTACCCAACCCATATTACATATGAAGAAACTGAAGCCCAATGAGATGGAAGACTTGCCCAACGTTGAATAGCAAAGTGAACAGAACATTGTCCTCAGCAGAGGACAATGATTAAATTGAAGCTATCTGGCCAAGTTCTTCAGAATGAAATAAAAGATAAGCATTAACTAGATTATAATCAGAGAATCTTTCTATCACTGAATACAACAACTGATGAATAGCTTTTTTAAAACTTGTAAGGTTTTTTTTTTAATATGTATTTTAGAATATTGGCCTAAGGGATATTGCGCAGGTGGAAAAAAGGGTTCCACAGTCAAATAAATGTAAGGAATGAGAAACATCAAGCTTTTTAAAATTTTAGTGGACTTCTTAGAGCCTTTAACATAAAATTATGAGTCTACAAAATACATTTCCCAGTTATGCGACAGCTGAAGGCATTTTTTTATAATTTTCAAGAGATTAGTATTCCTTAGAACACATTTTAGAAAATTCTAGCTCTACCAAAAACTAGATAAGTTTCTTATCTTTGAACTGAACTCAACTGGAGGAAGGGGCTATGTATTTTTCACCTTTATGTTCCAAGGTCAAACACAATATTGGACTCATAGTAAGTGCTCAGGTGGATGAACTCCTTCATTGGTTAAAAGTCATCAGGCATGTGTTGTTTAGTTGGTAAACGAGTTAAAAAGTTGGAATACAATGAAGCCCCACTCAACTCCAGAATTATAAAAACATTTGATAAATACCTGGCATTGATCTATATGTTCACATAATTATTTCATTTATACTTTACAATCTTTTATGGTGACTCCTATCAACACTATTTTACAGGAGGAACAGAAACAGAGCAGCCAGTAACTTGCCCAAAGTCTCACAGATAATAAGTAGCACTCCCAAACAATGAGCTAATTGGGCATTCGATGCTTCTAGACAAGGGGAGAGTTTAAGAGTACAGGCACAGAGGAGTGAAGAGTGGCCACCTCACAGAGGGCTGTTCAGAAAAAAGTATATACATGCTTATATTTTCATCCTCCCTGGCAAAGCTTCTAGGTTCGTTTTTCTTAAAATGCAAGAAATATGGATGTAAAAAAGAATCCTACTTTGTAAGAGGTCAGAGAATAGGCCAACAAATGCCCAATGTACCCAGTCTGGCTGGTATTGGTCATGGACTCAAGAAGTATCCATCTCATAGGCAGGAGGACTGGAATATCAACTCCAAAAGGACAGGGATTATGACCTGCTTTTGCTCACTGATGTATCTCAAGATTTGGAGCAGTGACTGGCAAAATCAATAATCAAAAAGTCTTCTAATGAGACTGAACAGTCCTAATAAGTGTATCTTCTATTTTAAAACTATTATACTCTCTTGCTATAAATTCATAACATGTACAAATGAGGAAAATACATTTTTTTATATGATAAGCACCTCTTATTAAAGGGCATCAACCTTTTCCCCAAGTACTTGGTTCTCTATACAATAGCAGGAAGAAATACCTCCCCAGAGGTTTCTTTTGAAGAATTAAAATCCTTGCTAGCATTCCAATGTAGGAAGGAATCCATCTGGCTCTGCCAAATGCCGGCTAGCAAGATTTATCTGAGATAAAGGGCCCCAAATAGTTCTAGCCATATATTCAAAAGGTTGTGGAAAGACACCACTGCTTCACTATACAGACAACAGAAACAGAACATAGAAGAGGCTTTTCAACATAGGCTAGATTCTATTCCAGGAGGAATATTGAAGCCATCCTCAAAGGTAAAAATTTACTTATTTTCCCTATGGATTTCATTAATTCAACCAGTAAAAATTTCAACTATACTTTTGATACTGTCTCATGGTTTAGGGGTGGGGGACTGGGAATCAAACCTCATCTGCATAAGTCTTAAGATACAATTATCAATTTACAAGAAACTCAATGATGGGATGATAAGCTACACCACAGGGATGCAATCAGCAAAATACAAACTGAAAAACTACACAGAATAAATTATTGGGCTTCTTCAACAAATACATTGGAAGGTGAAAAAGGAATGGAAGGAACCCATACATTAAAAAAAGACTCACAAGACATTTAAAAGCAGCCAAAATTAGATTATGGTGTTTAGGAAAGCACATTTAGGGGATAAAACTTTTAAGGGATTAATTACCATAAATCAGGATAGTGGTTACTTGTGGGGGACAGATAGGAGGAGGTATTTGGAAGGTTCTGGGTTGGCTGGCAAGGACTATCTTCTGACATGAGTGTGGTTACAAGGATGTTCAGCTTATCCATAAAGTTGTACATTTGTTTTATATGCTTTTATCTACTTGTTCTATATTAATAAAAATTTAAATGAGAATTTAAAAAATAATGTCAAGTGTTGATAATTGTTGAAGCTGGGCACCTGGGAGGTTATCACATTATTCTCTTTTGCATGTATTTAAGTTTTCCATAATAAAAAGTTAAAAATGAAAAATAAAATTTACTTTATACTAGGCAGGCTAGTTAGTACCTGCCTAGAGTAGCTCTCAATCTTATGGAAAGGACAGACAGTAAGTCAACAGTTATCATTCAGTCTGTAAGAGTTATGGAAGCTCAGAGGAGAGGCAAGAAACTTTGAGGTGGGGGTGCAGGTGGTGGGGGAGCTCTGGGTAGTGACTCTTGAGTATAAGTAAAAGTTCTTTAATTAAACAAGAAGGCTCTTAGACTGAGGTGATTCTAATACCTCCACAGCCTATGTAAACAAACCAAAATCTAAGCCTGTAAATGCCTCTGGGTTAAGAATAAAAACAACCTAGAGATAACCAATCACAGTGAACTAGGTTTTTCTAAATGATGCAAACATTAGTTTCCACATCTCCTCTTTAAAAACCTTGCCCCTAGTTCCTGTCTGTGGAATACTTCTAATCACTTCTGG
Source organism: Potos flavus (assembly GCA_028534135.1). Taxonomy (NCBI): domain Eukaryota; kingdom Metazoa; phylum Chordata; class Mammalia; order Carnivora; family Procyonidae; genus Potos; species Potos flavus. The sequence goes on from JAPYYM010001557.1 coordinate 10,703, forward strand.
TTTGGCAATGCTCAATTCCAACAGATTTTGCTCAAGTAAACCCTTAAGATTTTTAATATACCGCAGTTCATCTTTTAACACAGTTAATAGGGAAAGAGAAGGGGAAAGATTCCCAGGTACCGGGAGGAACAATGCATAAATATCAAGGAGGGAGGGGTTATAGGGTGGTCCCTGGCTGGCTCAGCTGGGAGCATTCCTGATCTACCAACTCTTGATCTTGGGGTTGTGAGTTCAAGCCCCATGTTGGGTGTAAAGCTTACTTAAAAAAAATTAGATGTGCTTAAAAAGTCATAGGGAACTGAAAATAGTTTCACAGTCTGGACAGGCCATGGAAGAGATCTACCATTCCCCTAATTAAAGCAATCTTCGGAATACCTATCATGCCCACAATCCTCTCCAATGTGACTCTTTAACTACCACTCGCTTGCCTTTGTTCCACATGCCCTACAGTCTGGACCAGAGATGAGCCCCTGATCCACAAGCTCACAGGTCCTGTCCCACCTGCTCTGTACCCAGACTTGCCAACACAGAGACTCGCTCTCAGGGAGTCTGAATTTGAGACACAATGGGGCACAGAAAGTAGAGCAGTAACAAAACAAAGACACAGGGGAAAAAAAAAAAAAAAAGACACAGATGAGACAACAGGACCTTCAAGGAGCAAAATCAAAAGTATGAGAGATATTAATCAGTCAAGAAGTACGGGGCGAGGGAGAAAGAGAGGCCGAAATGGAAGGTGAAGGACAAACAGATTTGCTCTTCGTTCTTCAAAGTCTAAAGCTACTGCTTTCACCTGGACAGCATGAATGATTTACAATTGTGCACAGAACATGACTTCCCAGCTACAGAAGCTGTCCTGAGCTTCTTTACCTCCCAATAAATCCTGATACAAACAAATACATACAAATTGCCTAAGGTAATCTGAGTGTTCCATCTCTTGCAATCTGCAAGAGCCTTTCATGTCCACTCAGGATGGGAGTGGTGGGAGGGAGGGAGAGAAGGCAGAGACCAGCTATCAGCCTCTGACGTAGCAGGCTAGGAGAGTGGATGGACTCTGCCCAGGAGTTCAGACTTTACTCTAGGATTGTTCACATGTTAACCTCAGGGGATTTCCAGCAAAAATCAACAGTTTTATTCATTTCTTATCTTCCCAATAGCAATGAGGTCTACAAGGCAGCTGTTTAGATTCTCCCACTTCTCAAAATAAGTTATTGGTTTTTGTTTTTTGAGTTTTTCATCTAAAAATGAAGCTTAAAAAAAAAAAGCTGATGCCCATGAGGGATAGTAAGGATAATGATTGTAATATCAGAATTTATCAGATGGTATCATACAATTCCAGAAAAATACTATCATATCCAACTTACAAAACAAACATTTACAAGACAAACAAAGCAAATGAATGCTAAATTGTATTTCTACTTTATAAAACAGAAGTCAGAGATCATTCCTTTGCTGAAAAACATTTGAGTTCTTTTCATTGCTTACAGAATAAAATCTATACAGCTTCAAGGACATTTATAGTCTCATGATCTCCAACCTCAGCTCCTACTGTATCCACCATTTAGTTTTATTTATCAGACTTCCACAGAGCAGCTAAACCATCTAGCCACTCTAAAGACAAGATTCAAAAAGAAAGAAAGAAAGAAAGAAAGAAAGAAAGAAAGAAAGAAAGAAAGAAAGAAAGAAAGAAAGAAAGAAAGAGTCCAAATTCCAAGCCCTCCCTCCCCCCAACCATCCTGGGAGAGAGAGAAAGGAATAACTAAATTCAATTCGGTGTGCTAATGCTAGGCTAAAATGATGCAATAGTGGATAATATAACTAATCTAGACTGATAGATTCACAAGGAAGGCTTCTTGGAGGAGGTGACAGTTGCGACTGGAGAGGTGAATAGGAGCTATCAGAAATGAGAACAGCATGGGGCGCCTAGGTGCCTCAGTCAGCTAAACATCCAACTCTGATCTCAACTCAAGTTTTGATCTCAGGGTCATGAGTTCAAGCCCTGTGTTAGGCTCCACGCTGGGTGTGGAGCCTACTTAGAAAAAAAAAAAAAAATGAGGGGCGCCTGGGTGGCTCAGTGAGTTAAGCCTCTACCTTCGCCTCAGGTCATGATCTCAGGGTCCTGGGATCAAGTCCTGCACTGGGCTCTCTGCTCAGCAGGGAGCCTGCTTCCCCCTCTCTCTCTGCCTGCCTCTCTGCCTACTTGTGATCTCTTTCTCTCTGTCAAATAAATAAATAAAATCTTTAAAAAAAATTGAGAACAGTATGAGAAAAGGCACAGAGAAATAAACAGTTAAATATTCTGGAATATAGAGAGGATGGTTAGGAGAGGAGATTAGAGCAGCAGGCACAGGACAGAACTCAAGAGGGAGGAATAGGAGACATTGTTTAGCTGGTGGGGGTTATTTTTAAGTTCTTTTGTCTGAATATTTGTGTTTCCCCCTCCAAAATCAAATGTTGAATACCCACAGGGGATAGCATTATTAGGTAGGGCCTTTGAAGTTATTTAAGCCTTGAGGGTAGACTTTGTGAATGGAATTAGTGCCTTATCAGAAGTTGCAGACAGATTACCAGCCCCTCCCCACAATGTGGGGACACAGCAAGAAGGTGCCAACAATAAACCAGGAAGGGGGC
>JAPYYM010001558.1:0-13328 GCA_028534135.1 Potos flavus
CGAAGTAAGTCCATCAGAGAAAGACAATTATCATATGATCTCTCTGATATGAAGAATTCGAGAGGCAGGGTGGGGGGTTGTGGGGGGTGGGAGAGGGAAATGAAACAAGAGGGGATCAGGAAGGAGACAAACCAGAAGACACTCCTAAACTCATGAAACAACCCGAGGGTGGCTGGGGGGTAGGGGGGGTAGGGACAGGGTGGCTGGGTTATGGACATTGAGGAGGGTATGTGCTATGGTAAGTGCTGTGAAATGTGTAAGCCTGAGGATCCACAGACATGTACCCTGGGGCAAATAATATATTATACTTTAATTAAAAAATAAAAAATTAAAAAAAATTAAAAAAAAACAACTGTGCAATTCAGCGGCATCTACAACATTCCCGGTGTTGTGCAACCACCACAACTGCTGTTCTTAAACGGCACCGAGTCCGTGTTCCCCAGGAGCTGGGCACGTTGCCACGAGGAAGAGATGGGTCCCCTGTCTGAGAATGGAGAGCTAAACTCACCTTTGTGGTTCTACCTTTGTGTAGAAATCGCGCTGGCTTGTTTTTCCTGTTTCTGGTGCTGAATGAGGAGAAACGTTCTTGTCCGGGTTCCGAGAGTGTCAGGTTGGAGCGTCACTGGAGGTTCCAAATTCCCCCTTTGGAGGGAATCCGCCCCAGCTTTGGGACAAGGGAAGGCCTGAGGAACTTGAGGCGACCGATGACCCACCCCCCCAGGAGGAGGGACGGCAGCAGGCAGACTGCACCCCACCCTGTTTACCACTGTGTGTGCGGAGGGACAAAGCGACAGTGAAACTCCTTGGGCCGGTCTGTCTTTCGAGCCCTAAAGTTTCCCTCTCGCTGTGATTAAATGAGTACCATTACAAGCTCTACCAGGGAACAATCATCTTTCTTTCCATCATCCTGGAATATATTCTGCTTTACAGATGAGGGGAAACTGAGGCTGGAAGTAATGTGTTCAGGCTCACTCGGGAGGGCAGGCTGGGTGGGCATGCCAGGCGGAGGGAAGTTTTGTAGGGAGAGGGCTCAGGACCCCGGCCCAGCACCCCCTGCCATGCACACCAGACTCCTCGCCCCTGCTGCACACTGCGCTGCCCTCCCCACCCCACGTGGCCGCCTCCGACAGGGAACCCTCTGGTTCATCCCTCTGGCCAGCCCAGTGTGCCAGGTCCACATTAGCTCACATCTGCAGCCCCCTCAGGAAACCCAACACAGGGCACCTGGGCAGCTCAGTCAGTTAAGCATCTGCCTTGGGCTCTGGTGGTGATCCTGGCTTCTGGGATTGAGCCCCATGACCAGCTCCCTATTCAGTGGGGAGTCTGCTTCTCCCTCTCCCTCTGCTCATGCTATCTCTCTCTCTCAAATAAATAAAACAATACAAAAGAAACTGGAATACAAACAGATCAGGAAAAAAGGCTCTGTGGGACTATATACAAGTTTGTTTATTTTTGTCTATAAAGGCAACGTCCTCTTACCCTTTTAAAATCACTTCTCTGAAAACCAACTTTCTGGAAACACATCCTTTATAAATGTAGAGCATGTAATAATGTGTAAACTTACAGAAGCATTTGAAACAGACAACTCAGTTAATAGTTTGCAAGACAGGGTTTTTTTGGGGGGAGGGATTACAGGTCTCTCCCCACTTGATTAGTCTTTACTTAATTCTGATTAATTAAGGCTGTAAGAATAGAGATTTATTTTAATGGTGTCAAACAATTAATTACATGATTAAAATGACTTGTAAAAATGACTGACTGAAATTTTGAGTCATCCAACAGTTAAAAAGGAGGCCAATGTTTTAAAAGAGAAGATGACATTTTTCACAACTTCCTAATTTTTGACGGTCCTGTTTATGCCGCATCAGTAAGAACCATTAATTGATTATTCTTGCCTTGCTTAATGGCGGGCACTTCAAACTTATTAAGGAAGCATTGTCATACTTTATTAGCCCTGGTTATTTTTAGTTTTGAAGGCTCTGTTTGTACACAAGTAAGAGACCCTAAGTAAATGTATCTGCACCTATATGTTATTCATGGGATTTGAATATTCCTCTGTTATAATTAAAACATGCTCACAAGCATATGAAAGTGTGTTTGAATTTCCACAGATGTGTTTGGATTTTTTAATGCCTTGTATTTCACGTTTGGAAATCAGACCATGCTAATGCCTTCACATCCTTACACTTGTAATCAGCATCAAAAGTGTGGCTTCCATTAACAAATCATCCTTCAAAATAAAAGACTCAAGATCCAGGTTCATTACTTCGCTATTTGTTCCTGCGTGCACCTGGCTTCCGGGAATATACCATACTTCAGATATATTATTAGAAAAACTCTAAGGACAGCATGTCAAAGTTTTCTATATTGTTCCACAAAAGCTAGAAGTTCATGAAAGGGCCCATTTTTCACAGCAAGCAGCAAGGAGTAGCGATTGATTCCACCAGTCAATCCTCCACAGTTCCTGCTGGAGAACACCATCAGTTCAGGTGGAAGGGAATGAATGGTCCTTCCCTTGCAGTATTACGTATAGCCTCACTGAAATGCTGCTTAGAATTCTCCTTCAGTTTACTCATCCCTGCAGGCAAGCCTGGGGAGAGGAGGGCTGCTGCAGCTGCAGCCCCATTGAGCTCTTGCTGCGCTGAACTCCTGTGTGGCAAGAGGAAAAGCTGCGGGGTGAGAAGCCCGCGCTCTGCAGGGGATGGAAGTCTTCTTCCTGCCACTTACTCAGGAACTCTTACTATAATACAATTTTAAGCTCTTAACTCTGGGAATCTCAACTCCCATCTTTTGCCTCTTCGTTTTTCACAGAGCATCATGGAGATCGTGATCCCCGGTGGACTGTGTGTAGGAGGAGCTGGGAGTGTCAGGGGAGTAGAGTTGGAGGAGCCTACAGTATTGGCAGAGCATGAACGGCCCCCTGCAGGTCTTGAAGAGCTGTATGATGTACTTGCGGAATTTCTCCCCTAGGAAAAAGTAGATGACTGGATTAAGGCAGCAGTGAACGAAAGCCAGGCTCTCTGTGGCCTGAATGGCATAGCCCAGGTGCCTTTCAAAGGTGCAGTCCTGAAGGACCTCAAGTTCTACCAGCGTCTCCAGGAAGAGCACCACATTGTAAGGTGCCCAGAACCCCAGGAAGAGAGCCACCACAGCAAAGACCATCCTCACCGCCTTGCTCTTCTTCTCATTTTTGCAGTGCTGCAGTGTCCTGATGATCATGGAGTAGCAGAACAACATGGTGCCCAAGGGAACCACCAATCCGAGAATGTTGATCTCCAGGGAGCTCAGCACCTTCCACCTCGTGGAGTTGAGAGAGTACTTGGTTTTGCAGTAGGTGTGGTTGCGCTCGGTGTAACAGGTGCTGAATAAAAGGCCTGGAAGGGAGACCAGTACAGCCACGGACCACGTAGCCAAGCTGGTGATGACCCCGTAAGTCAGGGTCCTCGCTCTCAAGGAGAACACCGCATGCACAATCGCCAGGTATCTGTCAATGCTCATGAGCATGATGAAGAAGATGCCACTGTAAAAACCCACCAAGTACATCCAGGAAATAATCTTGCAGAGACTGAGTCCAAAAACCCACTGGTCTGCAGCATAGTAGCCCCAGAAAGGGAGGGAGAGCACGAAGAGCAGGTCCGAGATGGCAAGGTTGAGCAGGTACACGTCCGTCATGGACTTGAGCCTCTTGTATTTGAACAAGACCACCACCACCACAGAATTTCCAAGGAGACCAAACAGAAAGACCAAGGAGTAGAGAGGGGGCAGGAAGAGCTCCCCAAATGCCTTGATGCCTTCTTTGGTGCAAGGCTTGGGGATGTTTTCGTAGAGATAGTAATTGCTATAGATGCTTTCATCCAGGGTGGTGTCTGCTATGTCCGTGGGGTTCATTTTCAAATCCGCCAGCTCCTCAACTCAGATCTGAGCCCAACCAGAAGCTAAGGAGGGGAAGAGTAAACAACATTTCTGTAAGAACAAAACCAAATCAGAATGGTGCTGAATACAGAGCATAGCTGCTTAATATTTTGCCCCGGATCATCGCACACCCTTCCCAACCTTCCCAAGTGGAAGGGCTCCATTCCCCACAGGGCAGCATGGCCAAAAGGAACTCCCTGCCCTTGGGAGTTAGCAGATTCTGAGTTCCAGCTCTGCCCCTTTCCTATCCCTCCGAGGGGAGCTTCCGTTCTCTCATTGGTAAGTGGGAACAGTAAAACCTCCTTCTCAAGGAGGCGTTTTCAAGGACGCATTTCTAAACAGTAGTCTGGGGTATCATTTGCAGGCCAGTTGAGATTCCCAACAGCCCTACACCCAGAGTCGCCTTTGTGACATAAGAGCAAAAAACAAAAAGATGAAAAATCTATGCATGTTTCCCCTTCAGATTATAACTCCCAAAATTCAGGAACTGCTTAGATAACCATTGGGCTAGAAGGTTGGTCACCTGACTTTATATAAAAATTCTAATTCCTCCTGCAAGCTTGACATAGATTTCAAAGCACGTTCCCTGGTATCATGCATTTAATCCTACCCCATGCTCCTGTCTCCCCATCACCCTCCCAACAAAAATCAGGCACTCTTAGCCAAGCCAGCTTACCGAACCATGGTGTAGATGACTCATAAAAGGTTCAGAGAAGTTAAATGAGGCCACACAGCTATATGCAGACCTTTTTCTTGGGGCCCCAAGTCCCTGTGACGTGCTGGTAAACCAGGTGTGGGGAGGTAGGGGACTCTGATTTATGGTGCTTGCTGGTTTCTATGGTACAAATACTTCTACCACGGCAAAATTCCAGCTACCAGCTGCCTCACAGAATTCCTGAATCTTAGCAGTCTTGAGTTGGTGCGAGTTGTCTCCGGCACACACGGCCAAGTCCCATGTTCACTCTAGAACACCACTTAAATGGGAACATGCCTGGCCTTCCGGGCCACATGGCCCGCTGCTTCTGGGCCAGTCTGATGCTAATGCAACTGCTGTGTTTTCAAGGCCCTTTGGAAGGGAGCAATATTCAGATAATTTCTCAGTACTTAGATGGTAACTTGAGGGAACTTTCTGGTCTTTTCATCAAAACTGCATGCAAAAATCAGTCCTGTGCACTGAATCCCACCCAGTGGGTATTAGCCTGACAGATCTCAAAAAGGCACATCACGGCCCGAAATGAAATCCCTCTATCTCCCCAACCACCTTCATTTCCTATCTAAATTGGCAGGTGAAGAGATTAAGACCTTTTTAAAGTTACACCGATGTTCACATGTGAATCAGAGCAATTCAGGGATGAAGGGCTTTCTGACTCAAGGCCACCTCCTCTTGCTTCCTTCTTAACGGCAGCCTGCGTTCCTTATTACAAGAGTGTTTGGTAATTCACGTTTACTCCCTACCTTCCACCCCCCCACACACACTGCCCCAACACTCAAACTGCAAACTATGTTTGGTTTCTCAATAGAGAGATTTATTTGGGTTTCCTCCTGCAAACAGATGCTGAAGACCTGGGGCATCGCAGGGTCCCCGAAACAATGTTGTAAAATGAATATTGATTCTAGTTAACAATCTGAGTCTCTCTCCACCGTTTTGCCAGTGAAAGGTTAAGGAACAGACGAAGCTAAAGAGTTAGGAAATTATCTGGAGAACAAAAAAAGTAAACACAGCTGGCAAGTGGTGGGAATCAGCCTTATTTACTTTCTTGACCTGGGAGTCTTAATAGAAGCAAGAAGCAGAAAAATGTGTGTTTGACCAAAATTAGCTGTGTATCCTGAGCATGTGGACTTGGGCCAGATGTGCGCAGGGAGAGAGAGCCCTGCGTCTATGAATGCCCATCAGACGGGGGCTCGGAGCATGTGAGTAGAAGTAGATGGTGTGTGAGCTCCAAGATAAGCGGGCTGGGAGCCCCAGGATGCCCGAGACGCCTGAGTGTGGGGACTGGGCGAGCGGCTGGCCAGCTTAGCGCACATCCAAAGTCCACACACCTGGGAATGGCCCCGTCCCCACTTACCTTGCTTTCCTGACAGCGGTTCTGAGGCAGGTCCACGAGCCAGTGCCAGGCTTGCTCGAGAAGTAGAGCACTAAGAAAGACAGGTGCCTTTGAAGGGCGCGTGGCTTCCTGTGAGCGCCAGTTCTATCCCTCACCCATCTGTGCTGAGTTCAAGTGGGTTTTTTTTTTTTTTGATAGAAGTAAGAAGCAAAAAAGAGTGACTAAGAGTCACTCATTTCCCAAAACTGAAAGCTAGGAAGGTTTGCTCTCTGCTAGATTAAAGAGAAAAATGAAGTTAAGTTTTCTTTTAAAAGAGAAACTTCTTGATTTTTAAACATGGATTTGTTGGGTTTTTAATTTTTAAAAAATTGCCTTTGGCCGGCTCCCTGCAGTAGAAATGAACTGTATATTCTGGATCAGCGGGCTGTTTGGTATTTGCCTGTGGTGGGTAACCCCGATGGGCTGTATCGTCCAACAAGTGGGAATCTGAGGAGGTCAGAGGGGGAAGCCAGGCAGAGGCAGAAGAAAGGGCCACCAGAGGAGAGAAACATGTGTGCGCGCGTGTGTGTGTGTGTGTGTGTGTGTGTGTGTGTGTGTGTGTCTGGGAGGGACTCGGAGGGCTTTAGTCAACCACGTTCCATAACTGGGTGTAACGTGACATCCGACAACCTTGCTCCAAGTCCCCTTTTGCAACAGGAGGACCTCTGCCCACAGCCCTCTACTTAGAAATCGTGGCACTTCCCCTGACAGCAGTCGTGGCCGAGTCCCTCTGAGTTTGCGTGGCAGTCACAGCAGTCCCAAGTCTTCTGTCAATCATCGCCTCAGCTTCTGCGAGCTTCCAGATGTTTTCCCTCTACCGCCTACAGTTGCTTAGCTCTTCAGTTCAGCTTCGAAGAGCCACAAATGTCATTTTTCCTAAGGAGTTTGCATGAAAAGGAACTAAAAAATCGAGCCAGAACCACATTTGTCACCCTTGGTTCATTATTACCTCTCCCAGAGAGTCTTTTCAGTTATTTTTTTTATCTCACCTCCCCATGAAAATTTTTTTTTAAAGATTTTATTTATTTATTTGATAGAGACAGAGATATCAAGAGAGGGAACACAAGCAGGAGGAGTGGGAGAGGGGGAAGCAGCCTTCCAGCTGAGCAGGGAGCCCGATGCGGGGCTCGATCCCAGGACCCTGGGATCATGACCTGAGCTGAAGGCAGATGCTTAACAACTGAGCTACCCAGGTGCCCCCTCCCTATGAAATTTTAATATTGTTTATGGTATAGTATGTGTATATCAGTGCTTTATACATAAAAAGAGTAGGGTGTGTTTTTTTCACTCCCCGAAACCAATTTTTGCCTCCTTGAGGGCAATACTGCCTTTACTAAGAATGCATGAGTTAGAGTGGCGGGTCCCAAGGGGTTCTTTGGCCCTGGGCACATGGGTGACACTGGAGACACTTTCTCTGGGGATGGGAGGAGCTGCTTCTGGCTTCTAAGGGGAAGAGGCCAGGAATGCTGCTAAAATCCTACAAGGCAGAGGACAGCCCTCCACGACAAAGAGTGCTCCTGCCCAGAATGTCAACAGAGCTGAGTCTGAGAGACCCGAGCTAGGGCAGCCATCCCAGCGTGTAGCTGGGGAGGCAGATTCACAGATACCCCGAGGAAAAGAAATGAAGATCTGCGGTCAAATCAGTATGGGGAACTCTGGGCTCGAGTTCAGGTTAAACACCGCTCCATACTGCAGCACCCTTGGGGCTTTCCAGTGCCAACATCACTGCACTCTGGAAGCAGATATAGAATAAAAAAAGTCCCTAACAGGGACGCCTGGGTGGCTCAGTTGGTTAAGCGGCTGCCTTCGGCTCAGGTCATGATCCCAGAGTCCTGGGATCGAGTCCCACATCGGACTCCTTGCTCGGCAGGGAGCCTGCTTCTCCCTCTGTCTCTGCCTACTTGTGGTCTCTCTCTCTGTCAAATAAATAAGTAAAATTAAAAAAAAAAAAGTCCCTAACATATTTGACCAGTGAATCTATGCCCATTATACAGGGTAATTTATAGAATAAACGTATTTTTAGGTTCTGCCACCCTCTTTCTCTTCAACGGAGTGGCCAGCTGGTTTGGAGGCAGCCTTGCAGAGACGCAGAGATGCAGATCCTCGTGAAGACCCCGATGGGCAAAACCATTGCCCTGGAGGCTGAGCCCCGTGACATCACTGAGAAGGTCAAAACCAAAATCCAAGACAAGGAGGGCATCCTGCCTGACCAGCAGCGTCTGATTTTGGCAAGAAGACAGCTGGAGGATGGCTGTACTCTCACAGACTGAAATATCCAGAAGAAGGCCCCCTGCCCTTGGTGCTTCACCTGCAGGGTGGCCTCATCGAGCCTCCCCTCCATACGCTGGCCCAGAAACACAACTGCAACAAGATGATCGGCCCCAATGCTCCCTGCACCCCCACTCTGTCACCTGCCGCAAGAAGTGCGGCCACACCAACAACCTGTGCCCCAAGAAGAGGGTCAAATAAGGCCCCTTTCTCCGCAGGGTGGCCTCCTGCCCCAGCCTCAAAGCCCGGGGGCTTCAATAAAGTTTCCCTTTGATTGACTGAAGCAATAAATAAATCCCCCTATTTTTAAAAACGAGCAGCGTGAGGAAGCTTCTGTCATGAAATCCCAGGCCTCGAGGGACAAATTAGAGAGCTGGGGGCACAGCAGGAAGCTGGGAAAGTCCTGGGCAAGCCCATCTGAGCACCGCGCCTAAGCCTCCGTGGACCTGGCCTGGGGGGAGGAGTGTTCGGGTGTCAGGGTTCTAGAAGATGTGATAGCCAGAGGTGCCAATGATCGTGTGTTATCACTGGTCTTTGTGGGTCCGGAGATGCTCCCTTGGAAGGCAGTTAATGCTCCCTCAACTGAACCTGCCTGCACGAGAAGCATCCCGGGTCCGAGGGAGGGAGAACACAAGTTCCAGCGTCTGCAGTGGTTGACAGCTTGCTCTGAGGCCTTCTCCGTCTGGCTGTGGTTCCCAGTGCCACCACGTCACAGCTGTGTGAACCTCAGTCTTCTCATCTGCAAAAAGGGTGATACTGCCTGAGGAGTGTGGAGAGGCCCGGCGAGCTAGTGTTAGTGCCCCATACAGACAGGCGCTCCGCAGTAGCGCTAGTGGTGGAAATCAGTAGCATAGATAAAATGCACAGTAATAGCTTTCTCTCATGAAGTGGCTGAGCTTGGTGTGTGGCCCGGAGCCACAGCTAGGAATCCCGGAGATATTTGGATGCAGACTCAGTGGGCCACATTCCACTTCTGAGTCAGTGCTAAGGTGAAGAGCATGTTTTAGGCTTCCAAGTTGCAACGGTTATTGCCCTAGGGAAAGTCAGTCTTCGAGTTTGCAAAGTCATAACGGTTAACTGTCCCGGAGAAACACTAAATAGATTTTCCCCCTAGTAGGGGTTTCAAAACTAAGCAATATTCCCCCCTCCCAAAAAGAGATCACGTATTTAGTAATGTCAATTTCATAGATGGGGAAATAGGAACCTGGAGAGGGGACAGGTATGCTCAACGCAGCACAGCCAGAGACGCAGTCAGTAACACGTACGCTCTTGACGTTTTCATAGACACCATCTTCCATTGGGCTGAGTAGTAAACTCAAACCTGACTAGAGAGGAGCAGACCAGCAAAACATACTCAGGGCAAACCCTCCGCCAAGGCAAGGTGGTGTGCGGCCCAGCCCCGGCAGCCAACGGGAAGGAAAGCCGTAACATAAGACTGCAGCGCCCTCTGGTGTACCAAGCCTTGTATCAACACCAAAAACATTAAAGTACATTCCCCGGGCCACGCATACCACACCAACCCACAGAAACAAGCCTTTGTGACCCTGGAAACCACACCCAAGGCCTTCAGCAGGAGCTCCGCGGGACTCAGCTGCAGAGCAGTGGTAGTAAAGCATCAAAGATCTGAGGGCGCCTGAGTGGCTCAGTCAAGCGTCTGACTTTAGCTTAGGTCATGATCTCGGGGTCCTGGGATCAAGCCCCACATGCGGGCTCCCTGCTCAGCGGGGAAGTCTGCTTCTCTCTCTTCCTCAACCTCTGCCTCCCCACTCCCGCTCGTGCTCGCTCTCTCTGTCAAATAAATAAATAAAATCTTAAAAAAAAAAAAAAAAAGAAGAAGCATCAAAGATCTGGAGTCAGACCTGTTACTTTAAAATGAGAGAAGGCTGCCAGCCAAGGCCACACAGGGCATTGTACCCAGGGACAGAGCAAAAGCAAGCTGGGCCTATAGGGGGCAGCTTATGTTCGACAAACAGGCTGAGGTTAGTTAGTTTTCATGGGTTCTTTGCTGATTGGCTAATTTGGTTAATTTGAGGTCTTGGGGCAGAGGAACTGTCCCTGGCTCCCTGGTATCTGGTCCCCAGGTGATTAGGGCTGTGGACAGTAGCCCCAGAGCCGAGATTGTGATTAAGGAAGCTACTGCTCCAAAAGGGGAACTGATCAGCCTCTAACCAGGGCCTCAAAACTGGATCAAGACAGCACTTAAGGGGCGCCTGGGTGGCTCAGTGGGTTAAAGCCTCTGCCTTTGGCTTAGGTCATGATCTCAGGGTCCTGGGATCGAGCCCCACATCGGGCTCTCTGCTCAGCAGGGAGCCTGCTTCCCCCTCTCTCTCTGCCTGCCTCTCTGCCTACTTGTGATCTCTCTGTGTCAAATAAATAAAATCTTAAAAAAAAAAAAGACAGCACTTAAACAAATAAGCCATTTTACAGGGGAGGGCTGAATACGCAGACAAAACTTTGATAAGGAAATAGAAAATTGCAAACAATTAAATTACAAATTTATTTTTAAAGAGATAAATAAAATTCCCTGTACATTTGAAAATTAGAAACCATATTTTCATGTAACCTGGATGTCAAAGAAAATATCACAATGGAAAATAGAAAACACTTGAAACTGAACAATAATAAAGTATCACTTATCCAAAATGGTGGTATGCAGCTGCAGGGGTCCTGAGAGGGTAATTGAGCCCTGAAATATTTATATTGGAAGAGAAGAAAGGATGAAAATTAATGAGAACTGTTCAACTAGAAGAAGAAACAGTAGAAAAAGGAATTGCAGAATAAACTCAAAAATGGTATGAGGAAATAAACAATAAATATAAGCAGAAATTAAACACAATTTGAAAGTAAAATAGACCCACTACAGTATCTGAAAACACAAAGTTGACAAACCTCTAGGAAGATAGGTAAAGAAAAAAAAGGAAACAATCTTGGAACATACAGGGAGATATGAATACAGAGCAGGGATTAGAAGGATAAGAAACAGGAACCCCTGGGGGCTCAGTGGGTGGAGCGTCTGACTCTTGATTCTGGCTCAGGTCCTGATCCCAGGATCCTGGGATCAAGCCCTGCGTCAGGCTCGGTGCTCAGTGCAGAGCCTGCTTAAGATTCTCTCTCTCCCTCTGCCCCCCCTCTAATAAATAAACAGATAGATGGATAGATAGTTAATTAATAATTTTTAAAAATCCATCCTAAAATTCATATGGACTCTAAGGAAACCTGAAATGGTCAAACAATTTTGAAAAAGAAGAACAAAGTTGGAGGTCCCACACTTACTGATTTTAAAACTTATTATAAAGGGGTGCCTGGGTGGCTCAGTCATTAAGCGTCTGCCTTTGGCTCAGATCATGATCTCAGGGTCCTGGGATCGAGCCCCACATTGGGCTCCCTGCTCAATGGGGAGCCTGCTTCTCCCTCTCCCCCTACTTGTGTTCCCTCTCTCACTGTCCCTCTCTCTCTCTGTCAAATAAATAAATAAATAAATAAAAACTTTTATAAAGCTACAGTAAACAAAACAGTGTGATACTGGCATAAAGACAGACATATAGACCAATGAACTAGAATAGAGAGCCCAGAAATAAATCCCCACATATATGGTCAAATAATTTTCAAAAAGAGTGCCAAGTTCATTCAATTAGGAAAGGACAAGTCTTTTCAACAAATGGTTCTAGGAAAACTGGATATTCTCATGCAGAAGAATAAAGTTGGATCCTTAGTTTCACCATATGCAAAAATTAACTCAAAATAGGTCAAAGACCTAAATATAAAAGCCAAAACTATAAAATTCATGGAAGAAAACATAATGGAAAGGCTTCATGACAATGGATTTGACAGTGATTTCTTGAAGATGACACCGAAGACACAGGTAACAAAAATAAAAATAGATTAAAAGTTTTAAATTAAAATTTAAAACTTCTGTGCATCAAAGGACACAATCAACAGAATAAAAAGGCAATCTACAAAATGGGAGAAGCTATTTGCAAATTATATATCTTATAAGAAGTAATATCCAAAACACACAAAGAACTCCTACAACTCGACAACAGAGAAAATAACCTGATTGAGTATTGGTGGTACTGGTACAAGGATAGAAAAATAGAAACAGAATAAAGTATTCAGAAATGAACTTCAGTGACTATTTCAGAGACAGACTGATTATGTTTTTTATTATTTAAAAAATCTCCAGTAATGTCCTACTCCCCAGAAACCGTATGTGTGAAACCCCATATGTGAAATCAGCCACCCACCCCTCCAAGACCTTAACATAACAATATAACTAGAGAGACTGCTAATGGTTAAAACCCAGAGGAGAGCTGTCTCCCCCAAATGCCCCAAGAGATACTTCATCACCCACGATTACAATTCTTCAGGGCAGGGGCACCTGGGGGGCTCAGTCACTTGAGTGCCGACTCTTGGTTTGGGCTCAGGTCATGATCTCAGGGTTGTGAGATCAAGCCCCGTATCAAGCCCCACATCGGGCTCCACCTCGGGTGTGGAACCTGCTTAAGATCCTCCTCTCCCTCTTCTCCTCCACCCCTCTCAAAAAAAATTTAAAAATTAAAAAAGTAAACAATTCTTCGGGGCATATTCTTTGTATCACCTCCCACCCCACCCAACCAACACACACACAAACCACCAAATCCTGTTTCTGGAATAACCAATTCCCTCCTTCTACCTTTCAGTCAGTCCTGGCTCAGGTTCGTCCTCCTGAACTCAAATGTTCTATCCCTTCTTTGTTTTACACAATTGGAGACACAAAAGATATAAACACGGGTTTGAATAATTTTTAAGTATAAACAATGTTAATATCTCATTTTACATATGAGGAGGACGGTAAGTGAAAGAGTAACAGAGACTCAGTTAACCATTGCGTTGGAGAAGCTGACAGGATGAGTTACCATGAGGGACAAAAATCATTCCTGAAGCCCTGAGAATCCTTAGGTGGGACCTGGGGAGGCAGGAAGAGGCTATGGAGACCAGAAAACAGGCTGCTGAGGGGCACCATGCTCTGTCGCTGCCATCTTTTCTTGGTCTAGGGGAAAAGGAAAAACAAAAAAACAAAAAAAA
>JAPYYM010001559.1:0-13328 GCA_028534135.1 Potos flavus
GTCTCTTTGTTTTTTTTTGACTGTTTCCTTTGCTGTGCAGAAGCTTTTTATCCTGATGAAGTCCCAAAAGTTCATTTTCGCTTTTGTTTCCTTTGCCTTTGGAGACGTGTCTTAAAAGAAGTTCCTGTGGCCAATGTTGAAGAGATTACTGCCTATGTTCTCCTCTAGGATTTTGATAGATTCCTGCCTCACGTTGAGGTTTCATCCATTTAGAGTTTGTCTTTGTGTATGGTGTAAGAGAGTGGTCCAGTTCCATTTTCTACATATAGCTTTCCAATTTTCCCAGTGCCATTTATTGAAAAGATTGTCTTTTTTCCACTGGATATTTTTTCTGCTTTGCAGTGTTCTTGGAGCCCTGCCGCATCACCTGGAAGCTTGGGAAGCACACACCTCATGCCTGAGCTGTGTAGGGGGCCGTACTCCAGCGTCCGCATGGGTACAAGAACCGCGGGGATCTCTGTACATTGTAGATGTTAAATATGGCTTGACTGCCACAACCAATGAGGGAGCAATTGGTTGATGCTGCTATTGCCATGGTGACAGCAATGTCCGGAGGAGATGCAAAGAGGGTTGAGGTTGAAACATGACCTTGAAGGGCAAGTAACAGCTCACCAGGGAGGCAAGGTGTGGGAGGAAACTCTAGAAAGAGAATTAGCAAAATCATATGCCTATGAAGACCCAGCAAAGGGTGTAGAGAGGAGAGAGGCATGAGGAGGAAGGAGGTGGCCGACGGAAGGGTGGACAGGTGGAGCGAGCAGGGCTGGGCGGAACTCTGCGCGTGCCGGGGGCAGCTGCCCGTCTCCCAGGTGAGGGGAGGCCCATCTAGGATGGGCCACAGGGCATCTCCTGGAGGCATGTGTCCTTGTTCCAGAACACAGACCTGCCTCTTCTGCTCCGCCCACTCAAAAGACTAGCCTAAGGAACTTTCTAGAAATCGGAACAACTGGGCCCCACTTCCAAAAGTTCTGTCTCTGTAGGTCTTCAGTGGGCCCAGGTGTCAGTCTGTGAGTGTCCTTTACAGGTGATGGTGGTAAAGAGCAGTTGCTGACCCCCGCAAATGACATAAACTCCCGCCGGCTGACCCCACCTACCTCCTTTGCTCCCAGTGATGCTCACACAAAGATGACCTTCAGAGGGATCTATCGGTTGCCCTCTCTCTTCCTGAAAGCTGAGCCCATTCTCTCTCTCTCCCTTCTGCCTTTTCCTGCAGCAGCGAAGGGAAAATGAGGACATACGGTGGGAGGCACATGGACACCTCCATCAGATAAATTCGGGTGCACCTCCCTCCTCGCCCTGCAAAGGGAAGAAGTTTCTTTTAACCTTCCTGATCCTCCGGTGTGAGAGCATCTCAGAACGTGACTGCTTCTCCTCCCACTCTTCTCCCTCTGCCAGAATATTCTTCTTCATGTCCTTCTACTTCCATATTCCCTCTGAACCTGGCTCGTACGTCCATCCTTCTCCGGCCCACTTTGAGGGAAGTTCGTCTGTCTTTGTACGTCACCTTCCACTGGGCAGTGGCTGTTACTGCCGGCCGTGCTGCCACGGTCCCCGGCTTCCCTCTGAGCTCTGCAGGGTGCAAACTCAGACCATGCCCTGCTCCCCTCCCTCCCCCGGGACCTTCCTGACCTCAGCCTCCCCAGGTGCTGCATATGTGAACCTCGTGCAACTCCGCCACCCCCAGAAAACACACTTGGTCGTTCCCTGTCCCGTGAGGGAAGCACAGTAGCTAGTATGTCCCATTTGAACAGCGGAGAGATTGACTCGATGATATGAAATGGATTCATCCAAGGCCACACAGTGAGATTTTCTCACTCTCTTTCCTACTCTGGGCGTTCAGAGAAAATTTAGCATTTCTCTGTCTTCTTTATGAATGGTTTTCTAGAGGATATTCGCCACTCTAACATCCACATATTGGATGTTGCCAAAATGGAAATCCTTACGGGTTTGGAGAGAGGGTGTTTTCCTTTCTTTAGTAGACTACCCGCATGCGGAGCGGTCCACTCGGGAGGACGGGCCCGGGAAGGCAGGGCTACGCCGGGGAGCTCCTCCTGCCATTCAGCAGACACCTCGTCTCCCGGTGGTCCTTGCTGAGCCCCGGGAAGAGAGATGAGCTCTCTGCTGTGCCGTTAGCCCATCCGCCTGACCCAGGCTCATTAGGCGAGACAATGACTCCTGGCGGGAGCAGGATTATCCTGTTGGAGGTGATGCATCTGGAGCCACACATTTCAGCACATCTGGAGAGGAGAGAAAAAAATAACCCGGAAGCAAGGCATTGGTAAATGTCAGCTGTTTATTGACTTTCCTATTTGGAAGCAAACTAAGAAAGCAAAACAACTGGCGTTGGCCTCTGCAAGCCCGAGGCGGGTGGCCGGGCCGCTGTGGGAAAGTGGCCCCGGCTGGGAACCCGCGTCACCGAGGTGGCTGCGCGTTTCCGGGCTCTCCTGCCGCGCGGGCAGGGTCCTGTGACAATGAACTCACTGCTACGGTTACACGAGACTCCAACAGTACGGGTTATTTTAATGGACATATTGCTTTAAACTGAGCGTTCGCCATCTGTTCAGTCCCTCATTTTGAATGCAAAAAGAACATATTTCACAATTACATCTGTAAGTAATGATATAAGTAATTTAAATGCATGTATATGTTCACACAATGCAGTAGACAGCTGGGATAGTCGCCCTCCCCCCACTCTTATGTTTCAGGCACAAATCAAGGGAAAATGTTCACTGTTCCTCATATAACGCCTTTTCCCATTTATGCGAAGGAAACCAGGTTTTCTGACCTCCCTGTACCTAGGAGTTCAAGGCAAGCTTCATAAACTAGATCACAAAGTCATTTTTACGACGCTCGCCTTGCCTCCGTCCAAATCCCCTGGCTTGAATGACAGCTTGGCAGATGCGAGGCATGAGATCAATCAGTTTCAGCAGAAGCTCAAGAGGGGCCAGGTCGGTGGCGCGGGCCCGCCTTTCACTCCCTCCCCTGGAGACGAGCCTGAGAGAAGGGCTTCCACAAAAGGAGGAATCCGAGGCCAGTCAGCGTGCCCGCTAGATGGGACACCCAGGACAGGGGGGCACGGAGACCCTGCCAAGAACAGGCAGGTTGCTGGGCGGAGGCTTGGCACGCTCATGGGAATGAGCACTCCCCGGGGCCGGGGCCGGGGGTGGGAGAGTGGGGGGGGTAGGTGCCCAGGAGAAGGATGTCAGGAGCTCGTGGCGAGGACACACTGCACCGAAACCCTAGAGGTGGACGTCCCTTGGCTCACGAAGGCCATCGGCACATCGTCGGGTTCAAGCTCAGAGGCGGGGGTCCCGAGGATGACGTCCCAAATGTGCAGCACTGCGATGTCACTAATGCTCACACAGGATTCCGGGGTGACTTGGACCGGGAATCTGCCAGATGGCAACTCTGATATCTACTTTTCTCTTTTGAAGACTCGGGCTTTGAATACCAACGTGTTACAGATAATGCAAACTGCGGTTGCTTTTTTGAAAGAGAATTTTTTTTTTACCCATCACCAACACAAACAAAAAATATTTGCTTCTGTGATGTCCCACGACCCTGTAAGAAGATAGAATTGTTTAAAGGCTTTTGCATTGTCCACGTTCTAAGCAAGGAATGGAGGCGCTTATAAATCCTCTAGCGTGACATCATTGCCGTTTTATATCTATATCCTCCATATTTATTATGCCTGCTTTTTTTGGCATCTGTGACATAGCTGACAGAAGTGGATTTGCATGGGGACTTATGTTACCATTTGCAAGGACTCCCTATAGAGATGCTTCCTGAGCTTGCTGTAGTTTTGATTTTTTAACTGCTTGTAGGCGATGCATTTATTATTTTTTTTCTCAGACAAAGGTGCTAGCTTGAACTGATGGGAGGTTTATTTTTGGAACATTATTAGCAGCTTAAAATTTGGATATGTTGTGCAAAGGGATAAAATTGGATTAAGAATTCTGCATAATACATTTTTATTGACTGTTTCTCACAAGGACCCAAGAGAGAGGTCAACCCTATTTGCCTTGATTTAACAGATGTTACTGTGGGCATGTATTTAGATAAAAAACTCTTTATAATCTTGGCCATTAAAGGGCTACCTGCTTTTCCCCAATATTGATTTATTTTTTTTTAAGATTCTATTTATTTATTTGACAGAGAGAGAGAGAGATCACAAGTAGGCAGAGAGGCAGACAGAGAGAGAGGGGGAAGCAGACTCCCTGCTGAGCAGAGAGCCCGATGCGGGGCTCGATCCCAGGACCCTGGGATCATGACCTGAGCCGAAGGCAGAGGCTTTAACCCACTGAGCCACCCAGGCGCCCCCCCACTATTAATTTATTTAGAACTTTCAACTCTGAATTCATTGCTAATTTAGTATTTATTCTAAACTGGATCAAAATTGCCAATGAATAGCCTCCTCAAAAAAAAATTGAATTTACTGTCTAATTAGACAGTCCCCCCAAACGAGATCTAAACCACACAGTGTTCTAGACGGTGACAATATAACCATTGCCTGGGGGCTCTAAATCGAGCCATAACTCAGTCCACAGTCAGCCTGCTGTGAGTTTTCAGGTGAAGGTTGCTTCAAGATCGTTAGAGAAAGGCAGCCATGAAAGTTTGCCAAACTTTCAGCCTTTAGAAGGGAACTCACTGATCACACGTCCTGCACAAATCCTACTGGATGTTCCATCCGCTGGTGTAGCCATTAAACGTATAGCTTTCTGCACTAGACTCTCCAGGTTGGTTGATCTCGTCTGCCTTAGTCTTCTCAGCTGCAGAATGGGGACAAACGGAAGCACTGGCATCCTGCGTGGGCATTCCTTGGGGATGTCTGCGCGTCGTGAAGGCTGGCTGCCTAACTGTGGAATATCGTTGACCCACGAGGTGGGCAGTGTTTGTGGTGAGGAAGCTTGGTGCTTCATCACTCTTGCAGCACTGACGTTTTAAGGAGTTCTTATCAAATCCAAGAGTTTGCCTTTCAGCTAAGACACAAAGGAAAAAGGGTTGTGCCTTTGGTTTGTCCGACCTGCCATCGGCATCGGGCGAAGCAGGCAGTTCCTGCTGCAGGACATGGGATTTCCATCTGGTTGCACGAGCTGTTGAAATGCAAGGTCCACACGCCGCAGACCCGGGGGAGGAGTTCACGGGGCTGCACAGAATGCTCGTAGGGCTGAGGGGCCCGGACACCACAGCCGACATATTGCACCTGTCACTCAACGTCCGCCCGCATTGGAAAAAAAGGCAGCAGCAGTGTAATCAAATTAAGGAAGCGAATAAAGCAAAGCGTGTGAGCGAAGGTGGAGGAGAGACACAGAACACATTTCCTCTCTGTATTTTAGGCAAAAGGAGAAAAAAATGTTTTTTAAGACCTCCTGAAACATGTCAGAATGTCCACGCTCAGGTGGAGCCCAGAAAAATCTCCCGCTGAACATCTAGAGGGTTTTGCAGTGTGGGAGAATGTTCTTTTGGGTGGAACAGAGATCGAATATCAAATTCGGCCTTTCTGATGTCATGCTTTGGGCTTCAGAAATGGTCCTCATGTGCTTTCAGCAAAATGAGACAGGTAAGCAGGAGCATTTGGGAATTTGACAGCGACTAATTTACCAGTTTGTGGAGAAGGTAAGCCGTCAACATGGGCATAACTCTTTCAGAGCGAATATTTGCCTTGTAGTTTAATATTTGATTTGTGACTTACACTATATCTGGAGTATTTAACATTCTAGGTTTACGTACATTCTCTCTCTCCTATTGTTGAATTGAGGTGGGATTTTTTTTTTTTTTTTTTAGTTCTAAAACAGAAAGGGAAGGTGAAAGAAATTTCTAAGCTGTGGGAAGAGCCAAATCCTAGAAATCCCCGTGACCTCCCTTGAAAACACATAGGATTTGTTGCTGGCTTGAGGCCATGATGATAGCAAGCAGATATGAGTTTATCCAGACATTCTAGCTGTCTGGCCTTTTAAGCCGGTGACAACAGAGGGCTTGGAGCAGGTGAAGTGTGAGACCCTGTAGACGGCAGAGCAGCTGTGCCTTCTTACCAAGTGTGTCAGAGCTCGTGCTAAAGTCAGGGGAAATGATGGATGGCTGCATGAAGGAGAACCTGCGTGAGATGGTGGTCCCACAAGGTCAAGGACCCATGGACTTCAGTGCCCGGCGAGGGTAGAGGGGAAACCAAGGCAGGAACAGACTCGGTAAATACGGGCATGAAAAGTACACTAAGGAACAGCTGAAACCCGCACCAAAACCCAATAACCCAAAGCTGCGGGGGAGACAGGGTGCCGTGCACGCAGTAGTGAGCCAGATGCAAGTTTACTGCTACAATGAGATTCTCACTCAGGGACCCGAGTCGAGTATGATTGTCTGAGTTTACTAATTAAGCAGCCATTAAGAACACCTACATTAAATAGTGGATTCCATACGGAAATCTGGAGCTGCCTGCCACGGGCCGGCATCTCATCTCCCACGGACACATCCATTAGTTTTCATATGGCAAATGGGAGAAATCCAGGGGCAGGGTGCCGCACGGCAGAGTCATAACCCACACCGCCCTCCACGTTTGTGCTGGTTTAAATGTGTGTGGTTAGGAGGGTGGAGGGCCATTTGAATAATGAGCTTAAGGAATTCAGTAAAGAGCTGTAGAGGGAATTTTGGTCCATCCTTCCCATGTAGACAGATATTCAGATCGGACGTAATGAGAATTTCACATACATAAAGGAAACAGAGGATGGCATTGACTTGACGGCATTCTTCTTTTGATGGAAATACCCACTGGTGTCTTAATAAGGAATGATCTTAATGATCCCTAAATATCTCGTATGTCTCCAATTTTTAGAGGTTTTTTTTTTTTTAAGAGTTATTTATTTACTTTAGTGGGGGAGGAACAGAGGGAGAGGCAGAGAGAGAACCTCAAACAGACTCCCCGCTGAGTGTGGGGCCCGACCCTGAGATCATGAGAAAAAATCCAGAGTTGACCACCTAACTGACTAAGCCACCCAGGTGCACCTTTAGTTTAGTTTTTTTTTTTTTTTTTAACGATCTCTGATTGTCTACACTCTTCTAGATATTATCGCACACCGTAATTTTCATATTGGTTACAGAAAAAAAATGATATCAATGAAGTTTAAAGAGTTTTTTTCTTCTAGTCAATGGTACGATTCAGGATAGAAAAAGGCACGAATGAATTCAAATATTTATGCATAACTACATATTGCAAAAAAGATAGTTTCAGATAATTTTGCCTTTGTTTTAGGCTTTGGTCAATAATAGGTCATAAAATTCATTCATCATTCAAAAATGCAGGTATTGAGGGTCCGCCAATTGTAAAACATTGAAACCAATGTGAATGTGTGTTTGAGGGTGGGGTGGGGGACAGATGGAGAGAAAGTACATTTTTAAAAAATTCAATGAAAATTGTTCTGAGATGGAATATTCTTGGGTAGTATCGGGAGATCTAAACACAGGAATATTACCGCTGAACCCAAATATGACAAAATGATATTAGCAGGAAATAGAAAAGAAACAGATTGTTCCTGCCAGGCTAAGAGAAGCAAATAATAAACAAAATTATTGGTAAAAAGGAAAGGGAGTTCGAATAATTCATGTTCTGAGCAATAGAGGGACAGATGACATATTTTTCCAGTCTTGGCTCCTGTGTTGATTTCTCGGTCTGTGGCTGAAGAAGGGTTTAGGGGAGTGAGCCTCTGAAGGCTCCCTACATGCGGACCGCCAAGAGTCCTTAGGACTGCAAAGACCCTGCACACTGTGGATGTTAAAAAAGTCCTTGGAGGGGGCGCCGGGGTGGCTCAGTCACTGAACCATCTGCCTTCAGCTCAGGTCATGATCTCAGGGTCCTGAGATTGAGTCCCACATCGGGATCCCCGGTCAGCGGGGAATCTGCTCCTCCCCCTCTCTTTCCCCCTCCCCCTGCTCATGTTCTCTCTCACATGCATGCTCTCTTTCTCTCAAATAAATAAATAAAATCTTTTTTTAAAAAAAAGAAAAAGTCCTTGGAAGTGATCACTCTCTAATAGCTAGATATTAGAAAATGATTGTGATCAGATTCTGAATATTAATTATATTAGTACTTTTTCAAAAATACCCGCTAGCTCTACTTAGTCTCAAGATTAAACACATCATCAAAACCCAAACGGCCTCAGAAAAAGCATCAAGCGTATACGTGTTCTATAACTTTGCATTATCACTATATATGCTATATATGCATTATATAGAGATAGTCACATAACAACATATATACCCCTATTGATACCATATGTATAGTTAAAAAATACTTAAAAATTTGTTTTGTGATTTTTGTTGTTGTTGTTGTTCTAGTGATAGTTTTGGGTGGTTCCTCAAACTCAGGGTGTGAAGGCATTCCCTGTAATGTGACATCAGAGCAAGCTTGCGTGCGAAGGGCCGGACGACTTGCACGGGCCGCTTTCCTCTGTGCACATGTCATCTGCTCGTGCCCCCCAACTAGCCCATGCATACACATGGGCTTATGATGGAAATGCTTATTCCCTAAGGGGATTCTTATGAATATTGGACTTGGCCATGTGGTTGACCAGAGCAAACACTGAAGATATTGATGCTTTTTGTTGTAACTTGGGCCTTTGAAGGTATACTGAATAATTTTGTTGTTTGTCTTTCCTATCCTGTGCTAATTTGGCCAAAACAGTGACATTTCAAAGCAACGAGCAAACAAACAAGCCTTGGGTAAAATACGTTTCTAACTTGTTCTATTCCAATAATCATTTAAAGAACATAACTCTGCGGCGGTAGGTGCGCTCCCTTTTCTCACTGATGTACCACGTTTCCTGGAAAAATGCCTGCGCCCAGAAAGCCCTCTGGAGGCACTTGGAGAAGGAATGCGTGACATGAGGTTCAGCGATCTCACATTACCGTGAGATTCGTGAAGGACATTCCTCTCTCAGATGTGACCAGATAAAATTGGCTCAACCTTCCTCTAAGTTTTGAGCCTCTGCAAACCCAAATAGACCTGATGTTCACTCTCCATTCAAAGTAAGTACTTAAAATATTTAATTTTAGGGCATTCCCACTATTGATGGGTCACTTGTTGGGACCTGTACCACCTTACGCTCCCTTCTCGGAAAGTCTCAAGCACGCTTGAAGGATTCCCCAGGAAGAATGATAGCCCATGCTCAGCAGCATTTGGACAACTTCTGTGCCTTTCTCCAAGTTTCCAAAGTGGATATGGGGGGTGAAGGGCCAGCAGGAGAAACTCAGCGGGACTGGTGAAAAGATTGGCTGGAATAAATATTGGACCCAGGATCAGGATCTTCAACCCGGGAGGTGCTTTGGCTCCCGAGAGCAAATGGGCCACGGTATACAACGTGTGAACTTGGATAACGAGAGCTTTATGTCTGCAATGGTTTTTCACATCCATCACCTTATTCTTTATCCAATTCTGTAAGGGAGATTGAGCATTATTATCTTGGGATTCATAGTAGAGATGGAGACAGAGATTAGGTTGATATTGTCCTTTTAGAGATGGGGAAAGCACATTTACCATTTACTCAATATTTGTTTACAGAACATCTATTGTGGGTCAACCACTGGAGGAGGAGGTATAAAAAGACTCAGTCTTTTAATTTGTTTTTAATTTTAAAAGTCAAGTTTATTGAGACAAACAACAGTTTAATTCACTTTTCCAGTTGCATGACTTTTCATGAATGTGTATAATTCACAAAGTTTCCCTCTAACCCCGTTGTAGTCGATCTTCTTCCCCCACCCACAGGTCCAGGCACCCACTGATCTGATTCTTGTACTGACAGTTTTACTTGTTTCAGAATGTCATATATATAGATCATATAACACGTAGACTTTTGCGTCTGGCTCTTTTCACCTAGCATAATGCTTTTGAAATTCATCTATGGTGTTGTTTGTATTAACAGTGGATTTCTTTTTATTGCTCAATAGTATTCCATTGTGTGGATGTGCCATGAATTCATATCCATTGACCTGTTGCTAGACATTTGGGTTGTTTCTAGTTTTTGGCAGCTGTGAATAAAGCTCCTGTAAACATTCATATACAGTTCCTTGGGTGGGCATATGTTTTTATTTCTCCTGGATGAGTCATAGGAGAAGTACAGATTTAACTTTGAAGAAAGTGTCAAACTGGTTTTCAAAGTTATTACGCCATTTTACATTCCCACCGGACATGTATTAGACTTTGTGTTGCTTTGCATCCTTAATAACTCTTGGTGTGGTCAATTTTAGGCATTCTAATAAGTACGCAGTAGTATCTCTTTGTGGTTTAGTGTGGCCTAATGATGAATGATGTTGAACTTTTTTCCATGTGCACATTTGCCTTCTGTATTATCTTCTTTTGTAAGGTATCTGTACAAATCTTTTGCTATTATTTTAAATTGGATTATTTGTGTTCTTATTATTGTTTTAAGAATTTTATTTTTTTAAAGTACATTTTGGACGAGACCTTTAACAATTATGTAATTTGAAAATATTTTATCCCAAACTGTGGCTTGTCTTTTAATTCTCTAAGCAATTTATTTCAAAGACTAGAAGTTCTTAATTTCAATGAGTCCAATTTAGTTATATATTTTTTTCTTTCATGGATCATGCTTTTGGTATTGTAATTAAGTACTCTTTTGTAGCTGGAGAGCTGAAAGATTTTATTCTGTTTTCTTTCGAAAATTTTATAATTTTAGATCTTCCATTTAGATACATGATCTAATTGAATTTATCTTTTTGCAAATAGTCTAAGATATGTAAAAAATCTCTCTTTTTCGGTATGGCTCTCCAATCTTATACCATCTTTTCTCTACTGAAAACTAGATGGCTATAGATGTGTATATCTATTTCTAGATTATTTGTTCTGTTGATCTATTTGTCTGTCTTAGGCCAATACCACATTGTTTTGATTGCTGCAACTTTATAATAAGTCATGAAATGAGATAATGTAAAGCTGGCAGCTTTGAAATTTAGAAAACTTCTGTTGATTTCTACAAAAGACTACTGATATTTTTTTATAATGGCATATCTCTTCTTTTTTGATAATTTATTTAATTTTTCTTAGCAGTATCTTGTAGTTGTAAGTACCCATCTTGAACATCTTTTGTCATTTAGTATTTTATATTTCTTGACATTATTATAAATTGTTTTAATTTTAATTTCTAATATGTGTTGCTAGTATACAGAAGTACAAATTGCTCTTGTATATTTATTTCATATACTGCAATCTAACTAAACTGACTTACTAGTTCTAGTGGACTTTATTTTATTTTTTAGATTCTATAGGATTTTCTATATATAAACTTTCATGTCATCTGTACATAAAGGCAATTTTAATTTTCCCTCTCTAATTTGGGTGCCTTCTACTTCTTTTTATCGCTTTATGATTTTTATAACTTCCAGTACAATATCGAATAGAAGCGATGAGAGTGAATATTCTTTTCTTGTTACTAATCTTAAGAGGAAAGTATTCTGTTTTCTACTGTTAAGTCTGAGATTAGCTATACATTTTAAATAGATGTAGTTTAACAGTTTGATGAAGTTCTCTTTTGCTACTATTTTTTTTTTTATATACCAGAATTTGGTTTCTCTTAGTAAATGTTTGTGCACATTAGAAAAAAATGTGTATTCTACTTTTGATAATGCCAATTAAGCCAATTTAGTTGATAATGTTGGTCAAGTCTTCTGTATAATTATTGATTTTTTTGGTCTATATTCTATCAATTACTGAGATGGGGTGTTGAAATCTCCAGTTATAATTGTGGATTTGTTTATTTCTCCTGGCAGTTCTATTAGTGTTTACTTCATGTATTTGAAACTCTGTTATTAGATATATGAACATCTGGGATTCTTATATCCTCTTGATGAATCAGTCTCTTTATTATTATGAAAAGACTACTCCTGAAAAATCTTTGTTTTAAAATCTACTTTGCCTGATATTAATATGGTCATTCCAGCTTTTAAAAAATTAATGTTCGTATGATTTATCTTTCTCCATATTTAAACTTCCCCAGTTTTTGTCTTTATATTTAAGCTGAGTTTCTTGTCAGCAGCATATAGTTGGGTGAGGTTCTTTTTATTATTTAATCTGACAATCTCTGTCTTTTGATTGGAGTGTTAAGATCATTTATACTTAATATAATCCCTGACATGGCTGAGTTTAAATCGACCATTTTGCCATTTGTTTTCTGTTATACTTTTCATCATTTGTTCCATTTTGTTGCCTTTTTCTGTCTTCTTTTTTTTTTTTGTTGCCTGTCTTCTTTTGGACTATTGGGCATTTTTATTATTCCATTTTATTTCTTTTGATGGTTTATTAATTATAATACTTTGCTCTGTTTCTTGTAGTTGCTATAGGATTTGTGGTATATATCTTTAACTTATAGAGTTTACCTTCAAGGAATATTTTCTCACTTCACATATAGTATAAGAATCTTATAAAAGTATAATTTTTTTCTTGCCAGTCTTGTGTTATTGTTGCCATGTATTTTATTTCTATGTATGTTGTAATTCTCTGACTATATTATTATTTTCGCTTTAAACAGTCAATTATCTGAAGAGATTTAAATAAGAAGATATGTAAATATGTCTTTCATATTTACTCACATAGTAATCATTTCCAGTAGTCTTTATTTTTTTTGTATTGACCAGTAATTCTCCACTTGAACAATTTTTCCACCTCTAGGGGATAACTGATAAATATGTAGAGACTTTGGTGGTCACAACTGGGGAAAGGGGAGTATTGCTGACATCTAGTGGGTAGAGGCCAGGGATGCTGCAAAGCTGCCTATAGTCAACAGAAATCCTCCATAATAGACTATTTTCTGTTTCAAAGATAAGTAGTACTACAGTAAAGAGACCTTAATATATAACCAGATTTCCACCTGGGATCATTTTCTTTCTGCCTGGAAGGACTCACTTTAACATTACTGTATGCAGTTGAACTGGTGATAAATTCTTTCAGTTTATGTATTCCTGAAAAAAACTGTTTCATCACTGTTTTTGAAGGCTCTAGGTTGACCATTTCTTTCTTTCTTTATGTTCTTTTTTTTTTTCTTTGCTTTTCTATACTTCAAAGATGCTCCTACACTATCTTCTGGCTTGCATTGTTTTTGACAAGAACTTGGCCGTAGTTCTTATCTTTGTTCCTTTGTACATTGTCCCACAACTACCAATCCTCTTGTCATTTAAAAAAAAATCTATTTGTATGTCTTCTTTGGAGAAGTGTCTGTTCATGTCTTCTGCCCATTTTTTGACATGATTATCTGTTTTTTGAGAGTTAAGTTTGAGGAGTTCTTTATAGATCTTAGATATCAGACCTTTGTCTGTAGTGTCATTTGAGAATA
>JAPYYM010001560.1:0-13328 GCA_028534135.1 Potos flavus
GGAGGGAGGGAGGGAGGGAGGAAGGAAGGAGAGAAAGAGGGAGGGAGGGAGGAGGTGGGGGGAGGGAGGAAGGGAGGAAGATCAAAGAAAAATACAACCCTTCACTGTTATTTGGAAACAAGAAGTGCTTTCTGTTAATGCACTAGTTCTTAAAATGTGGTCGCCACATCGGCGGCAGCAATGTCGCCTGGGAAACTGTTAGTAATGAACGCTTTCAGATCCCACCCTGGACCTACTAAGTCGGGGAATCTGGGAGTAGGACCCAGTAATCTGTGTTTTAAGAGGCCCTCCAGATGTATTCTCATGCACGCGCAAGTCTGAGAACTGCTGTTTGAAGGCAATGATCCTAATTCTGGACGCTTACTGGAATCACAGGAGGAATTTGAAAAAGCAAAGACCCCCGGGGCCCCAGGAGATTCTGTGTGACCTGGGGCCCGGACGCTCTTCTTCACGGTCAGGAACCTAGGCCCGTGGTTTGCCTGTTTGCAGAGAAATCGACAAAACACGGTTGGACCAGAGTCAAAATGAGAATCACTGAATCAGAAGAGGACTTAAGGATTATCCCCCACCCAATTTGCAGATGAGGAGACTGAGCCCAGATACGTTAGCTGAACGGCTGAAAGTCACCAGGGTTGGTGTGTGAGCAACTTGGACCTAGACCCCGAGACACTGGCCCCCTGAGCCCATACTCTCCTCAGTGTCGCTGGTGGAAACATTTTACCCTGAGCTGCTTTGCATCATCCGCTTTGCCCTTTCTCTTGAGGACAGAAGATGCTTTCTGAGTGCTGTCGCGCAGCCCCTGTGTCAGCCGGACCGTGTTCCGTGGGGGTCCCCGTGCCCGATACTTTTCGCCTCGGATCCTGTACTGAGCACGCCCCGCTCCCCTCACCTCTCCCGCACATTCTGCCCGGGTCCGCTTCCTTCAGGAGCCGCTCGGCAGACTCCCTGTTGATCTGGCTCATTCCCTTCTGCCCTTCCTTCTTGTCATCTCCACTTTGTCACCTTGTCACAATGCCTCCCAGGTCACCCGTTCTGCTGCCAAGCGGCTCACTGGGTCAACTTCTTGTTGGTCTCTTGTCCTCCAAAGTGAAAGAAGGCACTGGTCTCGGGCGGGGCGAGGGGACCCCAGAACTGGGCATCATGACATGACCCATCACACTTGCACCTTTAGCGATGACCAGAACATTCGGTGATGTCTGCTGTGGCTCCCCTGCAGCATGGTACCTTTAAACAGCTGTCTTCTTCTGGCACATGTTTCAAAGTTTGCATGAAAATAATTCCCTGTGCCTGTCTCTTGTGCCTGCACTGGCGTCCCTGGTCCCCCTCTCCGCCGCCGGCTGCCCCGTCCTCTCTGACTGCCATGCTCCACCTAGCCCCTGACGGCCACCTCCTCCCGCCCCCTCCAGCTATGCCCTTGGGGGTTTACCTGTCCTCTGGGACAGCGCAGGAGGCCCCCCTGGAGACGGCTGCCAAATTTTCTGTGCCCCTCACTCAAATTCCCTGTTCACCTCATCCACCATCACCGACCTTATGGTCAAAGGCATTTTCTTTTATTTCTCTCAGAACAAAAATGAAAATAAAAAGTTGTGACTGCTGTCGTTCTCAAGCGATTTTACCAAACACTGTGCTTGTCTTTCTCACAATCATAAATTGTACATTATTGCCGCAGAAGAAATGGTGAATAGCTACTGAGTCCCAGTGGGAAATCTGATGCCTCCAAATGGCGCCGGCTTGCTATTTGAGGTTCCTGCTGGAGACAGAAGGAAGAAGCATCAGTCTTGTAAACCCCAAAACCAAATCTGGAGTCATGATTGGACATCATTATTGTCAATCACGTCAGTCCTAGGAGAGGTTAGAAAAAGTGCCAGAAAAAGTGCCAGGCCCCCAGATCCGAGTTTCTAATACCATTCTCTGATAACAGTAAGAGGAAGCAGAGCTCCTTGGGAACTGGCAGATTTTAGGACTGGGGCAGGGGACCTGGAGCATTTTGTAGTGTCAAAAAGTAAGGACGTTAAAAAAAAAAAAAAGGCATTAATGTCAAAAGCGCACAAGAACCAATTAAAAGAGTGCCTCTAGCCAAAGCTGGAACGATTCAAGAAACAGAATAAAAAAAGGCAGTTTGGGATTATAACCAAAGTATAGAATAAATTTTCATGAATCTACACTGATAAAAAGGATTGAATAAGATACAAATCTCCTGTCCAGGAGAATTCCAGAAAGTGTGTAGATGCCCCATCCGACAGCAGAGGACTGTGACTCCGCACTCAGCTAGTATGGGCTCCACAGAGCGACGTCCTTCAGAGAGCACAGCCCGGAGGGGTCCACGGCTGTGGTCTGGCCACGTGCAGGTGTGGCCGCTGCCGGAGCTGTCGGTCAGTGCCCTTGGGCAGCAGAGGTGGTCTGCATCCGGGTCGGTTCTGTGGAATAGTTTCAGCCATTATTCCTGGAAACTCGGCCTTCTCATGATTCTGTCAATGACTCAGTATCTTTTAAATAGTTTCCTTCTACTTTACTTAGCTAAAGTCATTTTCTGTTGCAGTTCACTAAGAGTATGCAGCAGGAAGAAAAGTGAGCACAGAAGGCGGGCAAGGCATCCTTGGAGTGTGATGAGCCCTGAAATTAACATAAATTATGGCGGTAGGTACCATCTATTAGTCATTATAAAAATAACGTGTGTGTGTGTGTGTGTGTGTGTGTGTGTGTGTGTGTGTTTAAAGAAGATAAAATAAAAAGTCTTGGGGCCCCTGGCTGGCTCAGTCAGAAGAGAGTGTGGCTCTTGATCTCAGGGTTATGAGTTCGAGCCCCACGGTGGGTGTAGAGCTTATTTAAATAAATAAACTTAAAAAATAAAAAGATAAAAAGTCCTAAGGACAACACGAGTGTGGGTTTTTTAATGGATATACTGTAACAAAATTCTTGCCATAATTTGATGGAGGATAGAGATAGTAAATTTCCGTAGAATTCCTGACAGTTGTCACTGTCATGGCAACCACTAAATTTAATAAAATTTAGATTTAATAAAAATCTAGTCTTTGGCTCATCAATAGAGAAAAGATGTGGGGAGGTAATTGAATGTAGAAAAGTTCATTAATCTAGTATAAGTCAAGCAGAGAAAGTCAATTATCATATGGTTTCACTTACTTGTGGAACATAAGGAATAGCATGGAGGACATTAGGAAAAGGAAGGGAAAAATGAAGGGGGGGGAATCGGAGGGGGAGATGAACCATGAGAGGCTGTGGACATTGAGAAACAAACTGAGGGTTTTGGAGGGGAGGGTGGTGGGGAGAGGGATTGGCCCGGTGATGGGTATTAAGGAGGGCACAGATTGCATGGAGCACTGGATGTTATATGCAAACAATGAATCTGGGAACACTACATCAAAAACTAAGGATGCAGTATATGGTGACTAATATAACATAACAAAAAAAATCCAGTAAAAGGAAAGAAAGGTCAAAAAAAGAAAAGAGGATGTTAAGTAGAATATCAGCATAAGATGAGAGAAATGAGTCCAAATATTATCTCAATAAATGTAAATGGATTAGACTTTCTAGTTAAAAGACAGAGGTTATCAGGTAAAATCTCTAAAAATCTAGCTAATGTTTCTTAGGAGAAATACAGAAAAATATAAAACTGCATAAAAAGGTTTAAGTTAAAAGACAGAAAAAAGTATGCCTCATAAATATCGACCAAAAAATAGTTAGGATAGTACTATTAATATCAGACAAAAGAGAATTTAAGGTAATTAGCATTAAAAGGGATAAAGAAGGACACCATATATTACTAAACGAACAATCCAATCAGAAGAATCACATATCTATATGCCTTAACAACACTGCCTCAAAATATACTAAATTTTAAAGCATTGAGAGAGATTTCAACATTCTGTACTAAGAATTGACATATCAAATATGCAAGATAAAAATTACAACCAATAGAATTAATAAACAGAATTTACATAAAATCTCCCATCACTCCAAAATATAGACTAGACATTCTTTTCAAGGACACATGTAAGATTACATAAAATTTATCATGCATTAAATCACACAGAAATTTTCAATAAATTTGAGACAATCAATAAAACACAGATTATGTTTGCTAGGCACATGGCAATTCAACTGGAAATGAACAATAAAAGATAACTTTGTAGACAATGCTTTTTCCTCTCTGGATATAGGGACACTTAAACATACATTTATGAATAACTCATGGACGAAGGAGGAATTCGCAGTGAAAATTACAGAGTATCTAAAACTGAACAGCATGAAAGTACTATATATTTCAAAATTTGTGGCATATAGCTAAATTAGTAGTTGGGGTTTAAATTATAGCCTTAATAATTTATTAAAAATAGCATTCTTAAACAGAGGAGTTTTGTTTCAAACTCGAAAAAGAATACCACTCACGTCTAAAAGTAACAAGAAGAAAATGACAAGCATAAAAGCAGACATTAATAAAAAGAAAAATAAAGAAACAATAAAGAAAATCAACAAAATCAAAAGCCAATTCATTAAAAAGTCAGCAAAAATAACAGTGATCATTAAAAAAAAAGGAGAAAAGAGCCACAAAACTGAGACAAGGACACAGCATGGGACTCTAATGACAATGTAGCAGAGACATTACAAAACCATAAAAGACGGCTCTGAGCGCCTTTATGCCAACAGATTTGGAAAGAGTAAAAATGGAAACATTTCCAGACGAATACAATTAAAGTGTAGGACCCAGGACACGTTCCACAGTGTCATACTGCAAAGTACGAATCTGGGAAAAGCAGAACACAGAGGAAGGCACGTGGTTCTGGGGCTCCCCATCTCACGGAGTGCACGCTGGGGCGGGTTGCTGCCTTGGTCCCCAAGCTTGTCAGCTATGAACAGGGAGGACTTGGGTGCCAGACTTCTTGGAGGTGGGGGGCAGTGGTGCACAGCAACCTGGCAGGAGTTTGGGGCAATGCACCTGGTGACTCAGGGCCAGTCTGACCCGCAGCCACGCCCCATTCCCAGACAGAGCCCCGCCCACCGGGACCGCAGAACCTGCCAATCTCAGCACCTGCGGGGCTGCGACCTGAACTTCGAAGCTCTCTTCTCTTACCCATACCGAGGCACAAAGAAATAGAAATTCTTATGAAAATAAAATGCTTCAAAAACAACGAATTGGTTGGTAATCCAAGGATTCCTGCTTGAAAGATAGCAGGATGAGATGATTTTATGGTACATTTTGCCACACCTTCAAAAAATACCTGTCTTAATAAATTTGTTTTTTACCTATCTTACCTATTATTTTTACTTATTTTTACCTATCTTAAATAACTGTTTAGGAGACTCAAAAAAGAAGGAAAGCCTCCATACTTGTTGGAAAAATCTAGCATGCATCGTTTTCAACAAACTGGGTCCAGGAAGTAAAAGGAAAGGAGAAGATAAACAGACTCATTTGCAATCATTTTAAACAAAATTTTGGCAAATCGAACTCCACACTGTATTAAAAAAAAAAAAAACATAATGCAACTTTATTCCAGGAATGTGTGATATTTCAAAAACAGAAAATTTATGATGGAGTTAATAATAAATTCCAGATTATAAGAATAATAAGACAGCTGGGGCACCTGGGTGGCTCAGTGGGTTAAAGCCTCTGCCTTCGGCTCAGGTCATGATCTCAGGGTCATGGGATCAAGCCCCGCATCTGGCTCCACAGTCACTGGGGAGTCTGCTAGTCCCTCTCCCTCTCCTCTCTCTCTCTCAAATAAATAAATAAATAAATAAATAAATAAATAAATAAATAAATAAATAAATAATAGATAGATAGATAGATAGATAGATAGATAAAAGAGGTACTCTGGCCTCTAGCTAAAGAAATAAGGAAAAGAAAGGAAGTAGTAAGTATAAGAACCAGAAGGGAAGAGATAACACCATCTATTTGCAGATATTATAGTAGTTCGTATAAAATCCTTAAGAGAAGTACCAGACAAGCCCTGAGTAGGAGAGTTGCAGGATACAAAATCAAGGTTAGAAAGGCAATAGCGTCCCTATATCGGTAAGTGAAGACAGCATATGTGATAGAAAGGCTCCGACGCTCGCTTTGGGCCATAGGAGGAGGTCATTGGCAGGACCCCTGCATTAGGACCTAGACACCTGGAAGAAACAGAGTGTAGCTGCCGGACACTGGACAAAAGGAGCCCAAGGAAGGGGCCGCCAGTGAAGTGAGCCCTGTCACGGCCGGGCTTTCCCCCTGGACTGTGGGTCAAGGAGGGACCCCCAAGCCGAATCTGACAATCTGGCTGAGCTGAGGAGACACGAGACAGGAGTTCAGCATGTGTGGGTCGGGGCATGGAGAGCGGGGACCTACCCAGTGAGAGCGGCACAGGTGTCTGCGTAGGAATCCCCTTGAGTCTTCGGCTGAAAATCAAACTGTCGGAGTAAAGAGACCCTCCTGAATGCACAGGGCATTCCACAGAGCGCTTGGATAGGCTAGCCGATCTTCTATAGCGCATAAGACCAGAAAGCCCACCTGTACTGTGAGCCCAGGAAGTTCCCGAAGGGTACGGAGTCACCAATGTAGTAAGAAATGTGTAGGGAGGGGCGCCTGGGTGGCTCAGTCGGTTAATCATCCGCTTTCGGCTCAAGTCATGATCCCAGGGTCCTGGGATCGAGCCCCGCATCGGGCTCCTTGCTCAGTGGCGATTCTGCTTTTCCCTCTATTCCTCACCCTGCTCCTGCTCTCTCTCTCTCACTCACATTCTCCCTCTGAAATGAATAAATAAAATCTTTAAAAAAAAATGTGCATGTAGGAGGCTACCAGGGCCACTGAGCCGTGGAGAGGGAATTCTCTGTTTGCCAATGTTGGTGACAGGCGATGCCAGCAAGACCGTGGGAAGATAGGAACGCATGACAATGGACATAAGGTGGCAGCGCCTAATTCCAGAAGCAGGTGCATTAGGTTTTCTTGAGTGACAAGGTTGGAGGGGTAGCCAGAGAAGTGTGACTGGTAGAAAATTATGCAGAAAATTATTCATTTGAACGTGGTTTCCCAAGGAGAAAATAAGTAGGCAGCCAACAAGGGTAATGCCAACTTGTATAATCAGAGAAATCAAGAAGGATGAATCGAAGGCTGAGGGAAGTCACTCTTATAAAGTCATATCCTTTACCCAATGCCCAGGTTTTGGAACCAGAAGCCAGTAACTGAGCGAAAAGCAGTTTCCAAGAAAGGGTATGCCATGATACCATGACAAAAGTCCATGATAATGATCCCCCAGCCCTTCCCTAAATGGGCCTACTTACATGGGCCCCTGTGTATATATATATATGTATATATATATATATATATTTTTTTTTTTTTTTCAGTACTGTTGGATTAGGGTCCTGGTTGATGATACTCCGGGAACTTAATAGCATCATGGTACCCTTTTAGGATGTCAGTTCGTAAGCGGAGTTCTGGTCCACATTTAATTCATGTTAGACCCACGGGAACCATGAAAATAGCTCAGTCCCTGAATGTATGCTTGAAACAGATATGTTGGCAATTTAGCACAATTCCCACGTCGGTTTTTTGGCTTAGAGTTATGAGCTATTGTAGAAAACCAAATGGAAACTTCTGGAACTGTCCTTTCAGAAGCACGTACCACCAACACAGGACCACATCCTAGAGAGAGTGGTAGACATTATTAGTGCTGCAAGGGTGGGGACCACCAACACATCTCCTTTTAGTTCCCCAGCCCGACCCCCGCAAAAAAGACTAATGGTCGGGGTGCCTGGGTGGCTCAGTGGGTTAAAGCTTCTGCCTTCGGCTCAGGTCATGATCTCAGGGTCCTGGGATGGAGCCCCGCATCGGGCTCTCTGCTCAGCAGGGAGCTTGCTTCCCCCCCTCTCTCTGCCTGCCTTTCTGCCTACTCGTGATCTCTTTCTCTCTGTCAAATAAATAAATAAAATCTTAAAAAAAAGAAAAAAGACTAATGGCAGTGGAGGAGGGAAAATTCAACCACGCAGTAGCCCAGTGGCCACGCTTGTGCCAGATATAGTATCCTTTCTAGGCCCTGGGTCTATAGTATCTACTACACGCATTCTTTCATCCTCGTCCGAAAAGATCAGAAATGTTGCGCAGTCACCTGGAATGGATAGGAGTGTACATTTACCGGCTTGAACCGTGTTAACTAGTCTACCCTCTGCCTTAATATAATCTCAAGAGACGCGGGCCTGCTGGTCATCCTTCGGGCACCTTGGCAGTCTGTGTTGGGAATGAAATCATGCTAATTTGACTGTATGAGCAAATCTGGCTGGCGCACTGGAGGCTTTGCTAAGATTTATGTGCTCTAGAGGGCGGGAGGAAAAGATCTATGAAGATTCAGAGACCTGTCATATGGGTGACATGTTTAGGTGTCCAGTATTTTGGGGCATGGTGGGACTTCTGCTCCAGAGTTAAGGAGAGAAATGTGCATTATCTTTACAAGCACAAAGAAGGAGACATGACACCTGTTTGAACACAAGTGACAGCCTATTTCTCAGCACACAGGCCTGTCTGTCATCTTTGAATAAGGTCCAGAGCAAAAAAGAAATGATATGATTTATTAACAAAACAAAAAAGGGATAGCAAAAGACGGATACGTTGGTTTTTTTGAGATTTTATTTATTTATTTGACAGAGAGAGAGATCACAAGCAGGCAGAGAGGCAGGCAGAGAGAGAGGGGGAAGCAGGCTCCCTGCTGAGCAGAGAGCCCGATGCGGGGCTCGATCCCAGGACCCTGAGATCATGACCTGAGCCGAAGGCAGACGCCCAACCGCCAGAGCCCACCCTGGTGCCCCAGATGGATGCATTAGATTACATTAATATGGAACTGTTTGCACAGAACAAAGTAAAGTAAGAAAATAATAATAATAAGCCATAGACTCAGAAAAAGATATTTGTAAGACATAACCAAATGAAAAGTTTCTATAAATCAACGAGGAAGAGACAAACCGCATAATGGAAAAATTCAAAGAATATAAATCAACAGTCCCCGGAAGAAGAAATCTAAATGGCAATAAGCTTTTATATCAGCAAATTTAAACAGATCGATTTGATACTGGTTGTGTGCAAATCTGGAGTAACAGGGACTCTTTCTACTTTAGAACACAAGTTACCATCACCTGGAAAAATGAAAACGTTCACTCCCTGGGGCCCCCACATTCAACGTCTGAGACTATAAGTGAGGAGAGTTCTCACGTGTGTGGACAGACATGGACAGGATCCCTGGAGCCGTGCTTGTAAGAGCAAATAAAACCAACCTCGTTAGAGAATGCATAGGCGATTGTCACATGATTGCTTAGCGTCCTCCTAGAGAGTAGCAAAATGAAAATGCAGGAGACCCAGCTGCGTCTATCGTCATGAGTAAGTATGGTCTGATCCGGAAAGGGGATTGCAGGATACGGAATGCAGGCGATGATGCTAGCGGCGGGCGGTGGTTGCTGTGTTGACTTATGGGATTTGCACAGCAATCGTGTGACATGAGCCCCATTTTACTGATGAGGAGGCAGAAGCATGTGGAGGTTAATTTACCCCAGAATGAGACAGCTAGGAAGTGGTAGAGCCCACACCCCCTGTGAGCGCAAGGGCACGACGACTGGCAAATCAAAGGAATAAATATTTTAAATTTTAAAAGATGCTTTAAATCACATTTTAAAAAATATTTTATTTATTTATTTGACAGAGAGAGACATAGCGAGAGAGGGAATACAAACAACAGAAGCGGGAGAGGGAGAAGCGGGCTTCCCGCCGAGCAGGGAGCCCGATGCGGGGCTCGATCCCAGAACCCTGGGATCATGACCTGAGCTGAAGGCACACACTTAATGACTGAGGCACCCAGGCGGCCCTTAAATCACATTTTTAGGAGGTTATAGTGTTTCACACTCCCACCGGCAAAAAGGAAACTGTATCTTTCCTTTCATCCTCTCTAGTACTGGCTTTTATCATCAAGTGAAAATAGACTTCCAGACTTAATTTGAAAATTTCAGACTCCAAGGAATTTGTTTATAGACAGCTTGGATTTCTTCTTCTACATATTGCTGGTTTATATTCATACGCACTGACCATTTTTTATATTTGGTTGTGATTTTTTGTTCCTCACTTTATAGAAGACCTTTTTTTTTTTTTAGATTAGTAAGGTTAATCTTATGTGTATCCTACCTTAGAAATTGATTTCTTAGCTGTAGTATGCTTTTTCATTTTCTTAATGATTGTTTTTTCATCTCTAGCGTGTTCATTTCCTATCAACCCGCCTTAATCTGGTTCCCACTTTTGTCATTCGACGCAGACTATGGGCTCCACGTTACCAAATTCTATAAAGAATTTTCTGTTCTTATCTTGCTCAACCCAATGATACATCCTTCTTTAACCTCTCCAAGCCTGTATTTAAAGGAATTTTATCCGTAAATATGAGATAATACCATCAACTCTACAAGTTTGTTCTGCAAATTAGGCACCACTGGGGGGGTGCCCACTGTTTTTACTCCCCCATAGCCTGTCCCTCCACGTGTCTGTCTGTGGGCTCCGGCCTCGGCGCCCTGGAAAATCCTGCTCTTTTCTGCAAGAAGCAGAAGCAGAAGCTAGCAGTGATGTTGGCCTGATGTGTTTCCCACAAATTGTGCTCATCACGTCTCAGAGCCACACAGATACGAACAGCATTGGTAACAATGACAAAGCCATGAACATGTACTTTACTGAGAGCTTAGTACATGCCAAACACCTTGCTGAGTGCTTGGTGATAACGGATGCACTAGACAGAAAGCACTTAGCACACAGACCTGTTCCACCCGTGATGCCTGCAGCCGTGCTTATTGCTGTCACCGTGACTATCTTACAGGCGACGTCTTATCAAAGCCCGAGGAACAACTCCGTCATTCCCAGGCAGGTGGATGGGGAGCACGGACCGCCCTGGGCATCCTGTCCCCCATCAAGGGGCCGGGAAAGCCGTCTCCGCTCCGGATGGAGTCGGCAGGGACCATTCAGAACCTCATGGAAAGTTCTGCCCCATGGGGTAAGGCCTTTCTGCTAAGCCTTGCTGAAAATGGGAGCTCTGGGGACAGAACACTGGCCAAGGAGCGTGTTGCATCTGGCTCTCGTTGGATTGGCCTGTCACTGGAAAGTGCAGACATTTCACCCGGAGACAGGGATTGTCCACCTCTGTTCACAGGTCTCCACTCGCTCCACACGCCTGCTTGGCCCGAAAGGCCTGTGGGCTCCTGGCCCGTGAGCCCAGCCCCCGGCCTTCGGGGGAAGAGATCTCCCAGCGAAACAGACACGCTCTACTGAACAGAGGGGATTTTTAGAAAACGCCTGCTCTGTATTCTCTCCACGACTCAGGAAGTCTGGTGTCTTGCTTAATTCTCCTTCTTGGGGTGAAATAAGAAGGGAGCGGTCCTAGAAACAAGTTTATAGACACAAAGAGTGAAGGCAGATATTAAATTCACACCGGGAGGAAAAAATCAAGCTCATGATTGGAGGAAATCAAATCAGCCGAGCTGAAGATGAACTTGAACAACCTTCTAAGATCACAGAGGAAATGAATAAAGAGATTAAAACGAGGAGAAAAATAAGATAACAGAAGCAGAGGGCTAACCAAGGAGACCCAGCCCATGAATCAAAGCTGCTCCCCCCAGAAGAACACCCTAGAAATGAGGAGGAGGCGATAATAAAAGGTATTCGAGGAAACTTTCCTGACCTGGAAATGGACTTGCCGCCCTAGGAAGGGAGGAGGGAGGACTCCGTTTCTAGGCAACATTAACGACACCAACACAGTGCTGGCAATTTTACAATTTCAGAAGCGACCAAAGAACCCCTTTGAACTTACCCTCCGAGAAATGAATGTCGCGTCGGCTGGCTGAAAATTTCTCCCCGGCTCCATTAGGTGCCGGGAGGTAGTGCAGAAGCATCGCAGAGCTGAGACACACGTGGGCAGCGTGCGGTCCAGGAGCCGCAGACCATGAGTCGGTGCCGCAAACAGCTCATCTGTCAGCTGCGCCATGGGCGGCCAGGTCATCGGCATGCCACCCAATGTGGCAGCTTACACAGGAGACATCTCCTCGGGTCCTGCATCCAGGATGCACAGAGCCCACACCGGCAGAGGGAGAAGCAGACTCCCCGCTGAGCAGGGAGCCCGATGCGGGGCTCGATCCTGGGACTGCCGGATCATGACCTGAGCCAAGGGCAGCCGCTTAACCAGACTGAGCCACCCGGGCGCCCCAGGACTTGGAAGCCTTAAGAGAGGCCATGCTTCCCCCTTGAGGACCTGGTCTCCATTTGTGACTGATGTCAGGATCGGATGGCACCTGTCCACTGGCTCAGCACAGTCCTTGGGACTGGAAACACGTGTTGCCAAACCTATGCCCCGGGAGCAGAGATCTAGTCCGCAGTGACATCATGGGGGTGACTGTGTGGGCTGATGTGCCTTAAAGAACCAGGCACTTGGTGGAGGAGGTTTCATTTGGGTGCAACACACAGGACATGAAAGAACGCCAAGCCCTGCAGATACTGGGGTTCAGGCTGGATAGAAATCTCCTTCTCTGCTGAGTCCTGATCCCCGCGGATGCAACATACTCTGCCTGCCAAGCCTCTTCCCAGAGCCATGCGTGTGACCTCCAGCCCCACACCGGGGCCCCGGTGTCCTCGGGCCTTCGTGCTATATCAACCAAAGGACCGGCAGGAGTCAGCAGAGCTCCCGTGGGATTTCCCATCCCTGGACACCGTCACATGGCCATCCCTGCCTTCCTCCCGACCTCTCAGATTCCAGAACAGATCATCCTCTTGGAACGTGGCTGGAGGAGGCTGCGGCCCTTTGGACTTGTCCCTGAGGCAAGACCTTAACCATCAGCCCCAGAAGGTGGACCCGTTCCCAGCGGCTCCGCCGGTGGCGTGCGCCCATCTGGAGCCCACCCTGCTTGAGCCGACCTGTTTATCACTTCGACATCTTCAGAGTTCCCCTTAATCATAAGATTGCCAACCCGTCATTCTTTCTGTTGACATGTGACTTCCTTCCAGCTGCCGTCCTGTGTCATTTCTCCGTATTGAAATGTTTAACTTCAGAGGTTTATTTTGGAGGTAGAAAAATCAATTCAGCATTTGATATGATGAAGCAATGCACCATTGATTGACCCGCCGCTCTAAATTATGCCTCCTCTCCTCATCTACCATCTTAGTTCCTAACGGGTTTATCCTTAAATAGGTATTGATTGATATTTTGACAGCAATAATTCCAAAGTACCCAGAGGCCCGTCCAAATATGAGCTAAGCTATTTGTAATGTGGATGTCACCTGTGTTTCCTGCTCTCTTTACGAAATGAATATGAAAAGAATTGCAATTCGAGAA
>JAPYYM010001561.1:0-13328 GCA_028534135.1 Potos flavus
TTTGTTTTGTTTTGTTTTGTTTTGTTTTCCCCTCTTCATCTTTAATGTTGATGATTCAGGGTGATCCAAAAGCTATCAAAGCTCCCTGTTGGTGTTCAACACACATCAAATAGTAATGAGAGGAGACTTGAAGGTGACATCTTTCTAATCCAGTTCACAGAGACAAGTTTGTTCTTGCAATAGCACACCATGAAACTTTAATAATTTAATAACTTTGTAAAGAAAGAATTTATCTATCTCCAGAGTTCTATCTGTCTCTTTCCCTGACATCTCCTTTGGGACTTGCAGGAAATTTATGCTTACTTTAAAGTTAAAATGTGTTCCAAGATGATTCCATACAGAGAGTAGTAAGGGTATTTGCTGTGATTCTCTGAAGAGAAGTGACTTCCAAGAAGGGAGTAAGAGTGTAGGACTCATGGTAAACTTTCTTCTCCCAGAAATCTGTACATTTATTGCTGTTTCTGAGGTTAGCCCAAAAATATGAGGACAATGATAAACTTTACTGTTATGAGTAAGTGGGTCAAATGGGAGGAGAATTATTATCAATAACTACTATAGGAAAGCAGATTTCATTATAATCCTACAACCAATTAGTCTAGAATTTATGAGATCTGATTATCTTGCTGCTGAAGAGCATGCTTTTCTAACCGTAGTCATCTAAACTAGGAGCTGCTATAGCAAAATAAATCTGCGCTCTTGTTCATGGAGGAAAGAATATGCATTATCATTTTTGTTCGCTTGTTTAAGGAAATTGAGCATCATATAGATAAAGGTCGTACACTAAAAATTCTGTTATATTAATATAAAACCACAGAAGCTCAAATCTACAATTAAGAAGAGATTTCTTTATTTCCCATAAAGGGAAACTAATGCTCTGGCTTTGTTGCCTGTGGCTTCCATGTCTAGACATATGGTTCTAAGTATAAAAATAAATACATATGTATATAATATATACTATATATACATTAGATATAACATAGATACATATGTATAATGATTCAATGTCTTATAGTAACAGCAATAAAAGAAGTGGAGAAAAGTTTAGTGTATTAGATTTTTTCCTTGATAAATATTTACTAAGCATTTTTAAAGTAATAGATACTATATTAGATGCCAACATACCAAGATGTTTAAAAAATGGTTTCTGCCTTAAGGGATCTCATAGTTTACCAAATACAAACTTTTATTACAATTGTAATACAGAATAGTGTGGACTATGATGGATATCTGAAGGAAGTGTCCTAGAAAGAAAAATAAACCTATTGGCAACTGGATCCACATATTTTTTATTTGTTTGTATTTATGGTTTGTGCTTTTTCTGTCCTATTTAAGAAATACTTCCCTAATCCAAACTTGTAAGGATTTTCACCTATATTTTCTTCTAGAAGTTATATAGTTTTAGCTCTTAAAGGTAGGCATATGATCTATTTCATTTTAATATATGTATATAGTATGAGGTAAAGTCGAAACTTGCTTTTTGCACATCAATATCCAATTATTTCAACGTCATTTTCTAAAAAGACCACATTTTCCGCCCACTGAATTGTCTTGGCACCTTTTGCAAGACTCAATTGACCATCCGTGTAGAGAGCTTAGTTTTTTAATACATCTGTATGTGGGGATGTCTAGTCTCTTCCAAGCAGCCACTGGAGTCTCCACTTATCTGCCTGTCCATGACCTGGATGGCATTTTTTCATTTGGGATATGTAGTAAAGCATTTTATACCTGAGACCTGCAAAGAGGGTTAATACCTGAGCAATATAAGTTTGAGTATTTATTTGGTCACAGTGGGGAGAAGGTTGGGGGCAGAGCAGGTAATTGTTTGTACTTTAAAAAATAATTGAATCTGTTACTATGATATCTTGGATTTCAAAGGTTAAAAGACCTTAAATTGTTTGA
Source organism: Potos flavus (assembly GCA_028534135.1). Taxonomy (NCBI): domain Eukaryota; kingdom Metazoa; phylum Chordata; class Mammalia; order Carnivora; family Procyonidae; genus Potos; species Potos flavus. The sequence goes on from JAPYYM010001561.1 coordinate 1,900, forward strand.
TCACCAAGCAAATTGTCACTTGTTCATCACCATGGGGTGCTGATAATGCTAGTTGGCCATCTGGCCCTTATTTTGAATGCCAGGAAGCAGTTACTTGGCAGGGCTGAGCTAGGAGAATTTTAGTTATAGTAAAAGGCAAACTGGACATTCTTTCTCAGTTTGAAGCCATGAATTATACAGTTTAACTTCAAAACTCAGACTGGGAAAATAAGGAAATGTTTTATCTTTTTATGTCAACTTTGACTTCTCAGTCAACATACTTAAACCACTTAGAGTTTACATATTGAAATGCAAATTGAATTGGGGTCTATATTTCTTGTCTTTTTTTTTTCCCCCTAAATTTTTTAAGTTAGTTCTTCAAAGTTGTATATGTGTGGTATAAATTTCTTATTTGAATGTAAATGAAAATATGCTCTATTATATCTAGAGGCATTACCTTCCTATCAAAGGGTTATTAAGGAATTATCTTTAAAACATTCTCACAGAAGAGTTTTGCAGTTCTGGGTCAACTCAATTGTTATTTGGTCCAAAAGTATTACTCAAGTCACAATGATTCTGTTGAAAATTTGGATACTCTAACATTGTACTTTATATACCATAGAAGCTTAGGATTGAAGAGGCCAAGATCAGCAGCTCCGAAAAAGAGCTGGAATGCACATCCTTGGCCATCAAAAAAGTCAAAGCCATCTTCAAAACAAAAAATAGGATTGTATCTATTTTTCTATAGAGAATCCTCTAGTGCTCTTTAAGGAAAGCCGAGATCCTTAGATACTTCCCTACAAAAATTCTGGGTGTTCCCCACTGTCAGTGAAGTAAAATCTGAACTTCCATGTTTGTCATTCAGATTTCTCTGTGATCTGGTTCCACCATCCCCTCAACCATTTTACTTTCTAAGTCCAGACTTTATATATCTCACATACTTACAGGGTGCTATGATCCTATTTTAGGCCAGCCATTTTCCTAATTCAATATTGTCCTATGTCTAGTAACACTTTTGTGTGTTGGATCTTGTGGCTAAGTCTTAAAAGACCAAAATCTAACAAAACTAAGCTCAAATGGAAACTGACCCAAGAATTATTAGTTCTTTAATTTTAATAGCAATTGATCTTAGTAGTTCACTTTTCTTATAGCATTTATTTTATTTGGTCTTGATATTTCCACTTGGATGTATACACACTTTTAAATCCAGATTTTGAGAGCATGATCCATAGTTCAATTAGCTGTGAATTAAAACGTACCTCAGAGTCTTTGTTATAGTAGTTACCTATTGCAAATTGGTAGACTAATGAAAAAAATAAATAATATAATCATTTTCCAACTTGAAAAATCCATGCTAGGAATGTTCTAGATACTTCAAACCTAACTCATAAATCTTTCTAATTCCCGCCGTCAGTCATTTCTGAAACTGACAACCTCCCATTTTAATAACTCAATATTAAGTTCCTCTAAATGAAGTGTATGCATTAATCAGCATCTGATATGAATAACATCTGGCATGACTTCATGAGTGATTCAATTTCACTGTTCAGGTTCAACACTCCAGAGCCTTACTACAATAAAAATTACTCTTGTAAAACACTTCACTAGGTCATGGTTGGTAACATTGCATTTTCAATCAAGCTCACTCTGTCCAAATGCTCCTCTCCCTGAACTATGTTAACCTAAACATATGTTATCCTCCTTTCCAAAGCACCAATGTTAGAGTCAAATACAACTTTATAAATATATTTCAAGTGACATTTCTGTGTTACTCTCTGAAAAAAAGAGATATTTCATAGGAATCCTTTTTTTTTCCCTTTGCTGCTTTTATACATACAGACCCTCAGTAATTACTCATCTAATAGCAGAGAGGTTTGAAAACATGACAAGTGCCAATTACTGTCAAGATTATCCATGTGAGCTGGATTTCAATAATTGGAATGCAGAATTTAATTTTAACCGTTTACATCATTATTTGTAGCATATATATTGTAGTCTAAGAGGTTTTTATATGAGTATTTTTGGAATCAGTTATCATCAGAGAATTGAATATTGAACATCCTGAAAAAGTAAATTAGAATAGTGGTGGTGATTTTAAGTATGTTACTATTTAGAATACTTGAAGAGAAGTTCTTTATTATAGAAAATGTATTATAAAAAAAAAACACATGAAAATTTTAGTATTCAAGAATATTCATAAGTGATAGGTAATACATTGTTCATAGAATACTTCTGGTTTGGAGTATAAAAAATAACTCTTCTTTGGAGATGAGAAAATCTTATTTTTACGTGGTCCTTGGTAATTCTTTTTTAGATAAATAATCATAGATATTTATAACTTTAAACCTTTTAATATTCAATCAAAAATATTCTTGATGCAAGGAGGACTAGGGACAAGACCATGTTATTAGTGAAGTACTAAGTGAATAAGATGATTTTTGTAATAAACAGTTTGCAAGAAAAATAATAATTATTTTCCTAACTAAAGGCAAAGTGTACTATATATTTCAAAAATAGACCCTGAGTGGGAAGAAATACATGTGCTTTACCCCATAGACTGAGAATATATTGAGAGAGCATAATGGGATATTGTATGTATTTAACATGAAATGATGAGACATCTGCACAGGAAAAAAACCCTACAAATGTAAATAAATAAATATATACATATACACTTATGTATAAGTAGTCTAAAAAACAACCAGTTTTGTCTAAATTATTATTTTTATAATGACTTAGTATTTTTCAAACAAAACAACTGATAATTGATTGTTATCGTTGACTAACATACAGTTGTAGTCTTGGCACACTATAAAAATATTTTCCACACCAAAACTCTGTGGCTTGGATTTTATGATTACTCCATTTTGCAAATGGGAGAAAAAAACAGCAAAGCACTCTGACATGAGTTTAAGTTAATCAAAATCATAAGCTATTAATTGGTGGTCCCAGAATTTAATCCCAAATGTTCAAATTTCTTTGGCAGTATAAAGTAAAAATTATCCAAAGAATGGGAAGGAAGAGGAGAGAACATATATACATATATTTTTTTCAAAAATAAGAAATCTTCATTCTGCATTTCCCTTTTTCTCTGTTCTTGTCTTTGAATCTATACTCTAAAATAAAAGATAAAAACAAAAAGCCCCCAGAAATCTAAATCAGCACCAGGTACTAACTAATTTAGTTTATTAGAATAAGCCATAAATACACACGTACCTGTTTTTCTCACCCAGGTGGTCCTTGGTGTGACTGGAGAAAGCCTTAACCACACAAATACAACCCTTGCTCTCTGTAGCCAGGATATTCTGGCGTTTATATATGTCTCTAGGGGATAAGACTTCTGTTGGACTACAGTTGGGGATATGGTTCTTACCAGCGAATTCAGCATTTTTATAGTCTCATTTGGAGCACAACTTAATTCAAATATATTTGTTGCTTTCAGAAAACATATAATCAATATCAAAGTCATAAGAAAATAAAAATCATTTGTCCATAACATGTTTTTGATTTTAAAGCTGTCCTGCTAAGGATCCTTGACTAATGAGGATGTTCTTTATCCTCTCTTCTCCTGCTCTCTACCTAGCACACAGTAGATTATCACTAATAGGCACAAAAATAACGGGAAAATAATTAAAATCCAGAGTAGGGTTTTACATAAGTTCTACTTACTATATTTCAAAAGTCACAAGAACTAATATTGTCTAAAATACACTTACTAGTCTCCACGTACCAAAGGAGAAAAAATAAATAAAATTCTCTCAGAAAATTCACTTAATATGTTTTATCTTCCAAGCACTACTTTATCTTGTGAATTTCATTTCTAGGGGAGCCTTTGGAAACCAGATATTCATACCTGGTTTCTGCTGATGTTAGTATTCTTGCTGTTCCTTGATTTGTAGCTACATAACTCTCGTCTCCGACTCTGTGGCCACATGATATTTCACTCTATTCCTTCTAGAAAAAGGGTTCTATTGCACTAAGGGCTCCTCCTACTCCAGCAGGACCTCATCTGCAACAACGTTATTTCTAAACAAGGTTGCCTTCTGAGGTACTGAGAATTAGTACTGCAACATATCTTTTTAGAGGACACGATTCAATCCAAAACAAAGACAAATAAGATGAAGGGAATCATATAGCAGAGATTAATCCTAAATCCTCTTTTGGCAGAAATTTTGGGTGTTCTTCCAACCTCCATTCCACCTGTACACAATTCAGCCATAATTGTTGGGGTGGCATAAACCACAATTGCTATCCACAAGCCAGCCTCTTAGGTGAATATAGATGACATAAACTCTATTAGTCTTAATATGTAAACTCAAATGACGGTGTACTTGAACAATTATTAGTGGCATCTGCATTATTATGGGAAATGCCATATGTTGAGGCTTCATATCTTATTTTATACAACTGAGTTACAAAATATATTACCCAGAGTCTAGGCTCTTACAAGTATTTCTGTTTTAGAACAGATTCTTCTCTCTCACATACATGTTCTTTATTTCTAGAATATTCAAAAAGAATTGAAATGAACTGCATTCATCTAAATTAAAGACACAGAGAACTTTAAATCGTCTTTGGTATACTTTTCCTAGACTTTTGTTTTATTAGTCAGAAGCTACTATAAGGATAATACTTTTCTCAAATAAAATTACAGACTTGAAAATAAATATAGATGTATTTTTGTGTTCTTTTTCTTTATATTTTCCTTTGTGATAAAGGACAGTAGAAATACAGTTTTTATTTACTTGCCCATTCTTTGTCGTGTAGGATTCATGTATCTCAATTGCAAAGATACGAGGGTTCCAAAATTTACCTGATAAGTACAAGGCTAATTTCAAGACTACAATATGTCAAAAGACCCTTTTAGAAAAGTAAAAATGCCAATATGGCTTCTAAAAAGAAGTGTGCTATCTCCACCCATCCCTGACCCTCCCTCTCACCCCTCCGCATTCTGAGAAGTTCTCCTTATTTGGTGTAAAATCTTGGTTGTTATGGTAATTATAGTGGGCTGAATCTGAAGTGGATTAGAAAAGACATTGCACAGATGAATAGAAGTCTTAGCCTATGCAGCCTTCAATACAAAGTATAAATATTTGAACTGGGTCTGGAGAGATTATGATTTTGTTCTTCATGTCAGGAAGTTAGATTATGGATAACAAATCCTCCAAACTCTTCATGCCTTAAAGTAACAACACTATATATATTTTTACAAATAATATTGAGCTCTGCTTATTGTAGCTTCTTGAAGACAGAGATATACGAAATCGCCAATTTATGACACAGTCATCTGACCAGAAAGATACAGTATTTATGATGGAAGGGGAAACGACATGGAGAAGCACATGCTAGATTTTAAATACTTCCCCCTAGAAATGATACAGATCACACCTGCTCACATTCCACTGGCGAAAGTAAATTACATAATCAGGAAAGTATAATCCTCCTACAGAGAGCACTGTATATCTATTAAATTCTTATGAAGATCAGCTTTACATACTTTGAAGTTGATACATATTTTCTCTTTTGTTTATGTATCTTATCTTTAAATAAATAACAACTTTCTTACTATGTGTTGATGATAGATGAAAATGCAATTTATATTTGTTGACCGTTTATTCAAAGTCCTAATTAAAATATCTTATGAATTCAGAATTGCATATGTCATTTTGGGCTTTCTATGTAGATGATAATGTCACCGTTAAAAATAACAGTTGTGTTTTCCTTTCTAAGCATTCTAAATTATTCTTTTCTCTTATATTTTGCATGGCTAAGATTTTCAATGATATGTTGAATAGAGAAAGCAGTAATATCACTTTTCTGGTCTTAATTTTAAAAAGAATGATTTGTGTATTTCAAATTCAGTGTCATCTTAGCTGTGGCATTTTAGTAGACCTCTATAAAATTAAGGAAATTTCCAGCTTTTATTAAATATATCTTATATATCTGTTTTTCTTACAATATGGCATTAAGAGGACTATCCCATTTTTTAATTCTGCCTTTTACATATGAAAAACACTTCCACAATAGTGTAAATTTAAATGTAATGTTCCTGAGATATGACTCCTATCTATTTTTCTCCCAGAATCTGTTCTCAATATTTATCCTCAATAGAGTATAGGGGATAATTAAGGAAGTGGAATATCACCCTGTACTTAGAGGAGGAGAAGCTGAGTGTCCTTGAGTTCCCAGTATTTTCATTGGGCAACAAATCTCAGTCTAATTTACCAGGAATTCACTGGAATCTTTGCTTCTGTCTCTGAAGTCTCAGTCAGTCCTAGTAGCCAGAAACATCCCCTTTGCTACTTAAGCCTTAAACTGTCCCTTAGTAGTATGAAAGGCACCATAGTCCAGATTTTATTTAGATGACACCATAAGGCTTCTGGAATTCTGATTATTTTATTAAATCTGGGGAAACATAATCCTCCATTTTTTCACAATAGAATTCTTTGGACCTGACATTATGACAGGATTTACCTTAATTTGCTTTGATCTATCATTTTAAAGCCTGCCTTTGTGTGTCCTTTGGTACTAGATTCATCTCAAGTATGATAACATTCTCCTCTTATTCCTAATTTTGAAAGAAGCCTTTCTAATATTGCACAAATAATTACTATGCTTGCTGAGATAATCATAACTCTAGCTATATTGTATAATCCAAATTTAGAGATTGATTCATTTAGGTTGCTTGGTTTATTTACATTTATTGCAATTACTTATATGTTTTATAAATTTGATTTATTTCCACTAAGCTACTTTGTGCTAATTTGATTTTTTTGCTTGTTTGTTTACTTACATTCCTTTGGGTTAATTAATGGATTGGTGGGGAGTTAGATGTGCATTTCTTCTAACCTTTGTGTTGTTAAACAACAAATGTAAACTTGCTCATATTTCTGTGGGCTGGAAATTTGGGCTAGACTCCACTCTATGTGGAATGAGCCAGGTTCACTCAAACAAATTGAATTTCTTTGTCATTTGCCACCAAAGAAAGTTGAAACTGTAATATTATGGTAGTGAGAGGACAAATTCCTGAACCAGAGTAGTCCTTTCAACCTTAGGCAGTAACTATAAAAACTAAAACAAAATTTTGTTACAAAAAGATGGACCTGGGTTTGTTCTCAAATTCAGGTAGCTCTCCTTTACCCTGCTTTGCTAAATCAAAAGTTTCTAATAGCATCCTACTATTCACTTCTTGCCACTTCAGACTACATCATGCATCATTCAGGAACTTCCACCAGTTTTTGAATAGATGAGGCTAAGGGCACATACAAAGTTGAAATCTGCACACCTGAATTTGCCTGATAGATCTACTTTAAGATCAGTCTCCAAGAAAACAGCACATCGAAAGTGGGCACTGCCTGTAAGTGAATTAGAAAACAAACATGTGAAGATGGACACTATCTTAAAATAAAACATGGTGGTGAAAAACGTTACTAAGGCAGCAGCAGTAAGAGCAGAACTGTTCTGTACAATCTATAGATGGCCATCTTAAAGAAATACTAAAATTGTTTTGCAAGTGATTTGGCTAAGACATATTCAGAGGGAAGAAGCTGACAACCTATCATACTATTTCTGCCATAATCTGGGGTGCTGTTTTGGATTACATAGCTAAAAGTTGACAACTATCTCCAACTGGAGATACAACTGGGTTTTAATGTCTGTGGAGGTGCATCTTATTAAACCCTGGTATCTTAGTAGATAATGGTATCTGTTGGCAGAAGATTCACTGTAGTGAACACCAAGAGATTAAGTTTTGGATCTAATATGGTCACTACTAAATAGTGTGAATATGGATGGTCATCAGACTTTTCCCCTGGGTCTCAGATTCTAATATAACAATAAGAAAGTTGGTATCAATCATTTTACAATGATTTTCAGTAAATATTCAACAATATTTATTATGAAAAAAGCCATGGTGACTTAATTTGAATAATTAAATTATATATGACTAGTTCTCTATTGGAATCTGCTATATACAACAATTTAATTTTTAATTAACAATAATCAAGACTCCTATGTTGCACTGGGGAGATAATAGGAGTTAGGGATTAATAAATTATGCTCAAGAGTCAGATTGACTAGATTTAAATCTTGGCTCTGCCACTTACTAGCTTGGGCAATTTATTAAATATCATTCTGCCTCAGCTTTCTCATCTGTAAAAGGATAAAATAATAATATTTATTTGTAGTCTTATTGTGAAAATCAAATAAGAGATCAATAAAGTAGTCAAATGTACCTGACATTGAAATGGATCATTATATAGTGTTGTTTTTTTTTTTGTTATTACGTATTATATTGAGAAGAACTTTGGATGTTTGCTAGGGCAGGTTTCATTTATCAGAATACCCCGAAGAACTATTAGCCCACATTGTCATGAGCTGAACAACAAACAATGCATGTTCTATCATTGGAAGGATTCATGAAGAAGTTGATTGTTTGCTAAGAGTTAAACTGTAAAAGATTATTGCATTGTGGTAAAATTGGACTGAACGGCTTCTAACATTTCTTATAAAAATCTAAGATGTTTTTAAGACAACATAAAAGGCAAACATGGACTCCAAATAGAGGAAGTAGTAAACAATTCTGCAGTGGAAGGTATGAAATAGGAGCAGCCCCACCACCTGTTTGGTGTGTCTTTGGGGATTTCAACTTAAGCTGATGACATCACATTTTTTGATTGCTACCTTGCTAAGTTCCAATTCACCATGCCTTGGAGATGACTCTGGCATAGGTTCATTACATGTGCCATTTTCTCTCCTACTATTTAAGTGTGGTGTAATACCATACTTTCCATATTATATGCTTGCTTCTTGCATGAAGGAATGATCTTTATCCTTATGTCTTTAAGTTCATAAATATCCCTTATCAGTTTGAAGTCTGTATTTTTGTATTTCGCCTAGTATATGATGATTCAGACCGTGATGAACTAGCTGGGGAGAATGTATGTAATACAGGGTTATATGGCCATAATTAAGAGAGAATATTTTAAGTGTTGGGTATCTTTTTGTTTTGTAGGGTTTTTTAACCTTTAAAATACATTATTTTTTAATGGCATTATCCACATAGAGAGGTTACAATTGATAGTCATTAATAAAATGTACAAAAAGAACCACTTCAAGGAAGCTAGTAAAACTAAGCTCCCATTTTCATTCAGTAAAAGGAAACTAATCCTGCAAATTCATATACATTATACCATTCCTGAGTTTAAAAGTTTGTTTCTTGAGTTGAACTAAGTTAATTCAATGTTCTCCTTCTCCCTCTTCTCTTATTTTTCTCCACTGAAGTAGGGGAACATGAACCTTGTGTTGTCTTGGTATAGGGTAGGCAACATCCCACATTGCCTCCTGTCCTTTGTCCATCCTGGCCTCTGTTGAGGTGTAAGGCAGATGACTTTTATCATTGTGCAATGTTGTCCTCTACTGATATCCATGGTCTAAATATCCTCTGCTCTTCCAATGCACATATTTTTTATAACAAAATATGAACTCCATTCACACTAGCCCCAAGGCTGGTTAGGGTGGGGAGTAGAGATCATGAGGGCATAGGACTCATTTTCAGGAACCCAGACAGTTTCTAATCCAATCACATCTGTACCCTACAGGTAGAACTTTAAGTTCCTTTGAGTTGGAATTAGCTCTGGAATTTTAGCTTTGTTTTCTCATTTTTCCCTTTTTTTAAGATTTTATTTATTTATTTGAGAGAGAGAGAGCAAGCACAAATGGGGGGATGGATCCCTCACAAATGGGGGGATGGGGCAAAAGGAGAGGGAGATGCAGGTTCCCTGCTAAGCAAGGAGCCCAGTGCTTGGGGGTTTCGATCCCAGGACCCTGGTTTATGACCTGAGCAGGAGGCAGAGGTTTAAATGACTGAGCCACAAGGTACTCCATTATTTTCCTTTTCATTCATTGGTACACTTCATTTTGCATTTCTTTAGGCTTTGGCACTTGATCTTCTCAAGCCGACCCATTTGGAATTCAGAAGAAAACACATACACACACACACACACACACACACACACACACCATTTATCTTTCAAGTTCCTAGCTCTTAGAATTTTTTTTTAAAGTGTGATTTTTAAGATGCTTTTTTCTTCCTATAGATTTTATAAAGTCTACTTAAGAGCTTAAAAGGCTAAAATTGGGCACTGTTATTCCTCTCTTACACTCTGAAATCAGGACAGGATGAAAATACTTGCTGCACTTGATTAATGATGAGAGACATTAGAGTTAAAAAGGACTGTCAAAGTAGGAAATTTGATCTAAAATTTTCCTTTACTGTATCTGTAATATGCAAAATATTAGGCAAAGGATAAATTTAGAGATGCAATATGAATTGAACTAAGGAAAGTGAGATTTTGATGAAACTTTCAATCATATGGTTGAAGAAAAAAGATATTTAAGTAACTTTCAGTCATAGGGGATGTGTTGAGGTTAAGACAGAAGACTGAGGTACATGATAGATGGATGAAATGGAGTCAGTTGGATATCAGCAAATCATGTTTCATTGTTCTGTTAGTCTTGGTTGTATGTCAAAAGACATGTAGGGGCACCTGGGTGGCTCAGTTGGTTAAGCATTTCCTTTCAGCTCAGGTCATGATCTCAGGGTCCTGGCATTGAGCCCCATGTCAGGATCCCTGCTCAGTGGAGAATCTGAGTCTCCCTCTCCCTCTGCCCCTTAATGCTGCTCATCCTCTCTCTCTCTGTCTCAAAAAAAAAAAAAAAAAAAAAAGACAATCTTTAAAAAAATGACATTTATTACTATTTTTTATGAATTAGAGAGAAACAAACACTTTTTTCTGCTTTCATTTTAATTCAACCAGCCAATAATTAAATTGTAAAAACACTGCCATTTTTCCTATTTTTATCCTACCTTTCCTACCTAAATATGTAATATTAATTCAAAGATCACACCAATAGAACCAGCATCATCACTTGATGTAACATCACAAATTGGTTCTAAGAAGTCTTTGGCTCAAGTAATTATTCTCCTCTTCCTTTTTCTCCTCCTTCTTTTCTGTATAAAATTGTCATCGGCACTACAGACAAAGGTCTGATATCTAAGATCTGTAAAGAACTCTTCAAACTCAACACTCAAAAAACAGATAATCACATCAAAAAATGGGTAGAAGATATGAACAGACACTTCTCCAAAGAAGACATACAAATGGCTAACAGACACATGAAAAAATGTTCATCATCATTAGCCATCAGGGAGATTCAAATCAAAACCACACTGAGATACCACCTCACACCAGTTAGAATGGCCAAAATTAACAAGACAGTAAACAACAAGTGTTAGAGAGGCTGTGGAGAAAGGGGAACCCTCTTACACTGTTGGTGGGAATACAAGTTGGTGCAGCCACTTTGGAAAACAGTGTGGAGATTCCGTAAGAAATTAAAAATAGAGCTACCCTATGACCCTGCAATTGCACTACTGGGTATTTACCCCAAAG
>JAPYYM010001562.1:0-13323 GCA_028534135.1 Potos flavus
TTGTATTGTGTACCTGAAACTAATATAGCACTGTACATTAACTATACTGGAATTACAATTAAAAAGAAACTAAGGCAAATTATATTCTAATATCTTAGTAAATACTGTTTTTATAGTTGAGCCAAAAGATGTACCATTGTTTGCTTAAATATTTTTTTACCGTAGGTCATAGAAATTGATCAGTTTTGTTAGATTGTAAGAAATGCCTCAATGAATATCTTTGTGGATGAAAGTTGATTCTGCATACAGAATTATTCTTTAGAATGCTATCTGAATAACTGAATATCCAGTTTAAAGTCCGTGGACATTTTTAAGATACTTAAAATCTACTCACAAGATTGATACTAACATATACCCCCATTAGAAATGTATGTTCAGGGGCACCTGAGTGGCTCAGTTCGTTAAGTGTCTGCCTTTGGCTCAGGTCATGGTCCCAGGGTCCTGGGATCAAGGCTGCTGTTGGGTTCCCCGCTCAGTGGGGAGTCTGCTTCTCCCTTTCCCTCTGTCTCCCAGGTCTCACTCTCCTTCTCTATCTCAAATAAATAAATAAAATCTTTAAAAAAAATAGATGTATATTCATTTCCCTTTAGAACTGATATATTTTTTAAATCTATAAACTTGACAAAAGTGAGAAAAATCCATCATTGTCGCAATTTTTCATATTTTAGCCCCTCCTCTCATTTGTTTTATGAATTTTTCTAGTATTTAAGTTTACTCTTATGACTAAGGAAATTTTTACCTATCAAATATATTTTCCTTTGAATGAGTATATGCATTTTCCTTTCCTAGCCTCCTTTGCGAGCATTTTCTCATATACCAATATTTTTAGGATAATTATTGTGAATTACCAAAAATGACAATTAGAACCATTATTAATAAGAATTTTTTCTTTGGTAAATGGGAGGGAAGGGTAACAAACATCAGAAAACCAAAGGCACAGAGAAAAAGAATGGGATTCTACCTGGACAAGACATCTTGCTGTATAGATCGGTGTCCTTGTTTCAAAATCTGTTCCTTCTTTACTCAGGATTAGAAATTAAATTAAATTTAGAGATCTGTACAATTGTAGGGGACAGTCTCCTATTAAATATACTAACAAGGAGGTGATGCAGAAAAACATGAATATCAAATGACTAATAAGCAATGAGAAGAATAATTATATTCACTGCTATAGGGAATGTCATGTGAGAAGCCAAATTATTGTAAAAATATGCTGAGTGAGCATGAAGTTGGAAAGTGGAGAGTTAGTTGCAATATTCCTATGGCCAAGGTTATTGAGCCATGAACAGAATGCAACCTTCCCTATACTTGGACATATCTATTATACAGAACCTGTGATTTTGTTTATGGAGCTCTGTTGGCACTTCAATAATTGCTCATTGGGCTTATTTTTCCTCTTTGTTCACAGTAGAGAAATCCACTTCTTGATAATATAGTCTCACAATATGTATGTTAATTTTTATAAGTTAAGAGTATAGTTATAGAACATAGCTGACAGTCATTTTGTCTTATGAGGATGATGGTGATCATAGTGATGATGATGTTCTTGCTAAAATGATAATGGTGCTTTGTATTTTTCTGCCTTAATCCTCTACAATTTGTATTTATAGTTTAACCCAATCACAGTCTTGCTTTGTTTTGTTTTTCTTTTTATTTACAAGTTTACAGCTAAGATGAAGAGACAGACACCTTACATTGGTCTCATGTACTAAAAAAAGAAAAAAGTTCAAAAAAAAAAAAGTTCATAAATATTATACAATTTATTTGATTATCAATATACAATCTGATATAACATGATATAATAAATTCCTTTTTTTAAATTACAGGAAATCAGGACTCTACAGGTAAGACTATTTATTCCTTTGCATAGTTACAGAGGAAGGACAGCTGCTCTCTTTAGAATGCTTTCACACCAAAACCAACTGTTGATTTGCAATGACTTTTTTGAAATCTCTCAGATTCTGCTGAATTTCAGAATTGAGTTGCTAACTCAATCTCATAGTCTGCAACTGAAGTCACCCAAATCGCCTCCTCCATCGTTGAACTTTTCTTTCTGCCTTTATCTCTGGCTGCTGTGGCTGGAATGGGTTTTTCTTTCCATTGTGTCCTTAGTCCTATTTCCCAGTTGTTGCTGATGATGAGCCTGTCAATTGGTCCCACACATCTCTGCGGCCAAAAGCAGAGTGCCTATGAAAGCCATTATCCTGGCAGCATGTGTCGGTGAGCACTGTTAGGAGAAGCCTCATTACAGTTGTTCTTACTACAAGGCCAGGCTAATGAAGAATCTCCAAGAATTTTCCCGGAGAGTGCAATTTCCTAGTTATGGGGCTTGAACAAGAGCAATGCGACCTTTGATCATGACACTCTTTTTATTAATGTTTTAATTACTTCTGAGCAGATACCCAGTCATAGTGGCAACATTTTATTTGGTGAATTGGTTTTTGTGCAACTCCTGCATCATACATCAAAGAAATAGTTGAAGTAAAATTTGGAAGGAAAGACTCATTATATATTTATTCTTACCATCGTATTTCAAAAAATGACAAAGCATTATTTTCACTTCATTAACTTTGTTGACTATTGATTTATTTTTGCCTTTGGTTCTAACATATGTAAGAAAATTATTACTTATGTAATATAAAAAAAGACATACTTATAAATACATAAGACTCTTACTTTTGAATATTTCAAGATACCGATAATGATGGTAGAATTATGACTGCATCAAGGCAAGTCTAATTCACAGCATTTGATTTATTTTCATTCATTGCTAATGCCATTTCTGGTTCTCCTTCTACTAATCAAAATTTGTATACATCTTTGTACAAAAAGATTCAATTTACTTCTGATTTAAGTGCAAAAGCTTAATCTACTGGAACTTTAGAGGGTGAACATATTAATGTTTGGAATACTTTTGCTTTCTCATAGGCTGCTCTCCCAGGAACAAGCGAACCTTAACTCATAACATAGAAATTACTTTTATATCTTCTTGTCATGTATTCTTTGAAAATATACAGCTCAAATGAATAAAAAAATAGCAGGCAATATAGATTGGTGGTATTTGTGTGTGTGTGTGTGTGTGTGTGTGTGTGAATGCATGTGCTTGTGCAAAGAGGGAAGTAAATGTATGCATGTGTGCATCACCTTGTGATAATCTGTGGTGAAGCTTTGTTTTATATTAATTGGCAGCATTTATATTTTAACATAATTGACAGTTCCTAATCAGTTTAATTACCTATTTGTTGACTTTTTGTATTAACTAGGAGGCCTTACATTGCAAGTAACAGAAAGCTCACTGTAATTGGCTGGAAAAATACTGGAAATTTTTGGTTGAGTACATGTATTGGTGGAAGGGGAAGGGCAGGGCTCAGGCATGGCTTCATCCATCATGACGGATCCAGCTCTGTGTCTCTCAGCTTTGTTCATCTTCAAATATTGTTTTTTTCCTGTATAACTTTATTAAAATGACTGCAGTAGATGTAGGCCTCACATCTATCTAAGGGAAGGGAATCCAGTTGTAACACTCCAAAATTGTGAGGTTTACTGTTATCGGGCCAGCTTAGAATGAATGTTTAGCTCTAAACCCCATGACTATGATGAAGGGCTTGGGATGTACTGAGTACACAGTCACCAGTCATGGTCCAGATGTGGGTCCACATTCCCACATCTGAAGCTGGGAGGGTGCCTAGGTCACCTTCCCATGCCTGAAGCTGGGAGGGGAGCCAATTTTCCTGGAAGTACTGGAATCTCTAAGATGAAAACCAGGAACAGTTGAAAAACGGATAGGATGAAAGGAAAATGCATACTGAAATAATGGCATAATCAACAAACATAGTTATTTTATTTTAAATCTGCATGGTCTGCTGCAAAAAAAGTAGTCTGGTACTCAAACTCTCATCTCTTGTTCTATAAGGACTTCCATTCTGCTAAAAGACATTTTAGCTATTCGTTGTGGTGTCAGAGAGTGGGTGTCAAAGAGGAGTTCAGCAGGGAAGCAGAATGAAGAGAAAGCTGGACAATTTCCCAGCACTCCTGAGTCAGGTCTTCACAGTATGGCTTCATTAATTTCTTTGAAGTAATTTCTCAGAACATCAGACACACATTCAAATGTTAGCACAAAAATACATTTCAAAGCTAAATATGAATGCTCTTCATGCCATGTATCATTTTGAATTAACCAAATCTCTTGGATAAGGTGTGACTATTCCTCCAGGTTTCAGCCAATAATAGCTTTAGGTAGGCCCAGGAGAGATATTCAAAATATTTAACAATTGCTCTGACAGGGCTTCTGCCAATCACAGTGCCCATAGCCAAGGAGATGGGTTGGCAGTTAATGTCCCTAAACTATGAGTCCTATTAAGTGACAGTCTGGTTTGGTCCTTCCACAGGGAATGAGTAGTTATAGTGAACTCTTAAGGTCTAAAAAGGATTTATTATTTTAAAAATGCAACTATTATTTTACAACTCTGTGGTAAAAATGAATGTCAAATGGCTTGATATTTGTGAGTATGAGGTCACTTGGGTTTCTTTCACTGTTGGTTTTTCACTTTTGGTTTGAACTTTTCTATTACAATGTATAAGTCTAAGTTGATTTTTTTTAATAGATGGCTATCAAACAGAGTTAAGTTTTTGACCTAGAAGAACAGATAAATAAACCTCCAAATTATAAATTATTTCTCCTATGTTCATAACAATTTTTTGTTTCATCTTGTTCTTCATCAGTTTGCGTCTATGTTAATAGTCTGTCAATGTCTTTTCTTTTATCTTTTGGAAGAATGTATTTGCTGAAAGAAAGCCATCATGTCTTTGTACATCCACCATTGTTTGCATTTCCAGCTCTGTCAGCTTTAGGGATGAGTGATTGTAGGTTCTACACTTAAAAGCTTCCAAGCCACAAGAGAATGATTGTTTTGTTGGGAAACTAATTTTCCCCAGAAAAACACTGCTGATAATTTCTGAATGACTTTTGGTGACTACTGTTCTCTAGTCACCATAACTTTCTGATGTTATGGTCACTGTTTTTGGATTTATCACCAAAATAATACCTATAGTCAGGGAAAACCGGTTCCGTTGATAGGTCAGACAACATTTATTTTTTTAATTTTGATTTTATTATTATTATTATTATTTAAGTAGGCTCCACACCCAGCATGAACATGGGGCTTGAACTCATGATCCTGAGATCAAGACCTGAGCTGAGATCAAGAGTCAGATGCTTAACCAACTGAGCCAAACAGGCACCCCAGGTGGGCAACATTTAGATATTTTTCTAACATTAAGAATAAATCATATTGGCATATGTAGATCTTTTAATATCTTTTTTGGTAGATTCCATGCCAGGCATGGAGCCCAGTTCGGGGCTTGAACTCGTGACCCCGAGATCAAGATCAAGAGCTGAGATCAAGAGTTGGACATTTAACCAACTGAGCCATCCAGGTGCCCCTGGATCTTTTAATATCTTAGATAAAAACTGAAGAAACATTTATTGAAATGATAGAGTTAGATTATTATTGACTTTAACTGCCACTGGGCACTGTTTATTCATTCTGAACTCCCTTCTGCTCTGAAAAAAATAGAGAAGAAAAGAAATGCTTTGAAGGATTATTTAGAAACTATATTGATCTCTCTCTCTCTCTCTCTCTTTTTTTTTTCCTGTTTCTCAGATCAGGCAATGCAGTATCTTAAGCACAGTTAAAAGAAGCACATCTTGACAATACTTGAAGTTTAAAAAAAAAATCTGTCCCTACTGCAACATTTCATACTTTCTAATTCAGCCCCTTTCTCAACTCTATAATAATTCATACTCCCTGGAACCAGTGTGTTACTAGAGAAGAGAGAATACTGAGTTTTCAGTGTGATAATCACTCCCAAATTTATATCTGTATTCTACACATACATAGTCAACTTCTTGCATTTCAGACTCAAATACCCAAGATAGAATTCAAAACTTGATCCTCTTGCATCATTTCCTATTTAGTAAATGTCAGAATGTTGTTGCCATCATCTCTTGCTTGTAGAACTCTATAAGTGAGTTCTGACACTCTCACTCTTTCTAAAGCCCACACCCAGACAAGCAACTGATACTTTCCTGTCAATTTCATCTCTTAATAAACCTTGAATCCATCAACTTTTCATTCTTCACTGCTACTTCCCTCACTCAAGTAAAGTAATCTTCTGTAACTGCATGTATCCCTCCTCACTCAATTCACATTCCCACGGCTGCCAAAACGAGCATATAAAAAACCCTCAACCCTGATAAGGACACTTTTATTTAAGAGGTGTTAGTGCCTTCCCATGGCTCCTAGAATTAAAATCAAAACAAAGAAGCAAACAAACCATTGGTCTTGATATGGCACATAAGGTCCTGGATCGATGGTTCTCAACCTTGGCTTCAAATTATAAATACCTGGAATCCTTTTCTTTGGAACCTCAAGGGAAGTTGCTTTCACTTTCTCAGTTTTATTTCTGATGCTCCAGGGATATAGTATGGTTGATTTAACCAGACATACATGGTGGAGAGGACAGGTAGAAGGATAAATAGAATGGGAATTCCCAGAAGATTATAGAGTACAGGCAAACCAATAGGTAGGAATTCCATATTCTAGCTTGACAAAGTTGGGACTAGAGTCATTATATAATTACTGTCCTGGGTTTCCCTATATATCACTCAGAGTTCTCCTGAGAAATAGAACCAAAAGGATATTCATTCATTCATTTATTCATTCGTTCACTCATTCATTCATTCATTCATTCACTCATTTTAAAGTATTTACTCCTGTGATTGAGGAATCTTGGCAAGTCAAAATTCTGATGAAGGAAACTGGCCTGTTAGAAACTGAGGAAAGTTGTAGTTCCATTCCAAAGGTAGTCTTCTGGCTAGCCAGGTAGAACTGATGTTTTAGATGATGTCTGAAGGCAGTCTGCTGGAGAATTTCCTCTTGCTTGGGTGGAACAGGGGACGGGGGGGTGGGGGGGAAGGTGTGTTCATTCTTTCGCTGTAACTCAAGCCTTCAACTGATTAGGTAAGGTCTACCCACAGTGTAGTGGGTAATCTACTTTACTCAAAGTTCGCTGATTAAATGCAAATCTCATCCTAAAACACCCTCATAGAAACATCTAGAATAATGTTGGTCCAAATATATGGGCACCATGGCCCTGCCAAACTGTCACATAAAATTATCCATCACACTTTTATGTACTTTCCTTCGTGTAGCCTTTTAATAGACTGCTATAATTGAAATCAGGGTATGTAAGGTGTTATCTGTTAATTTCTGAATCATTTGAACAAGAATTACAAGGAAAACTTCTTAAAGGATAGATTTCTGGGCCCTCTATCAATTGATGGAATCAGAATTTGTCTTTTAATAAACACAGCAAATCGTTTTTCTACCTAGTGAAATTGGAGAATAATTTAATTGTTTTTCTTCTGAAATCATTGAATCATATGGTAGTTATTATTTTCTTGAATTGCTTGCTTTACTATAGGCACAGTAATGATAAGTGTGCATGCTTTCCATTATCAGCATTGCCCTCGAGGAGTTCTCAAGGGCTTGAATCACCAGTTTCATGAATGATATGAACATAACCCAGGGAAAAAAATTACATGATCCTTCATATTATTGGTGTGGTTGCATGGAATTGCACATCATCTACAATATTTGCTTGGGGTGGCATTAGAAAATTAACCCTGCTCTAAGGTGCTTTCCACCTGCCTTGCAGAATTTCTAAACTTAAGAAAATTGTTCCTTGAGTCGTATTATATATTCTCCTGAAGAATAAAGACATATATGAAAAGAAGCTATCTTTATTATCTTCTTATAGTGAATTAGTAAATTTGTATATAAAAGCATTTCCAAAATCATTTCCTTCGGACAGTATTCATCTCAAAAATAGGTTCACAAGTCAAAAAGTTCAGTAAATATTTTATATTGCATTGATTTTTTAAGAGTCAAGATATACATTAAGGGCTATTAATGCTTCCGAGAAGTTCTCCAGTTAAAAAAAAAAAATTGTTCCATTTGTTTTCCTAAAATTGGTTTATCTATAAAACCATATTTTTATTTGACATTATTTAGTATATTTCTGGAGCATATTTTAGAAGATACTAATTTAGCAATTCCTGTCTTTAATTATTCATTCAATAATAACCATTTTTGAGATCCCTCTCTGTTCTAGGCAGTATATTATGCTCTGGTTCATACAAATATGAATAATATAGAGCTCTTGTTATAAGGGAAGGCATGGTTTGGAATTATCAGACACATAAATGGATAAATTGCAAAATCTATGATCTAGATGTTTAACAGAGGCCCAAACAGAATGTTGCAAGGGGTCAAAAGTTATACTTTGTCTTCCAGGTAAACTTGAGGTTAAAAAAATTATGATTTTAAATAAAGATAATCCTGCTGTGAGAAGTGGGAACAAGAAGAGGTTATAAAGCAAGATAGAGACATGATCAATTAAAAATGCTTTCAGGGAGATCACTTGGCAGAACTATGATGAAGGGGCTTTAGTGTGGAGAGCCTGGTGAGGGAAAGAACAGATGGGAAGCTATGACAATATTTCAGATGAGTGATCCTGAGTTTCTGAACTAAGGCAGTTGCAGTAGAATTGAAGAAGACAGGCCAGATATGAGAGACATTCTGAGAAGAACTGATAGGAGAAGCTGACATATTGAATATGGGGAAAGAAGGGAGATGGAAGGGGTGTCGAAGATCACCCTAAGATTTGTACCTTAGGACATGGTATGGATGGTTATTCTAACATCTCAGGACAGAGAGGAAGGAAAGGAAATATTAATTTCAAACTTGAACCCACAAAGTTGCCTTCCAGGCAACGACATGGACATATCCAACTGGAGGCAGAAATACTGATCTCAAAAGAGATCAGGGTTGACAAATTTGCTTTCAAGTCATCAACCAATAGAAAAATGAAGTTGGGACTATGGATGAGAACATTCAGAGGCACACAGAATAAGGGGGAAACAGAAACGAGACAGGAATCTGGCTGAGAGTAATATGTATAGGCGTGCTTGGGTGGTGTAGTTGGTTAGGTTGTCCAACTCTTGGTTTTGGCTCATGATCTCAGGGTTGTGAGATTGAACCCCATGTCGGGCTCTGTGCTGGGTGGGAGCCTGCTTAAGATTCTCTCTGTACACCCCACTTACCCCTCTCTCTCTCAAATAAATAAATAAATCATTAAAAAAACGGAATGTGTATAATACGAACTAAGCAGGGAGAGCCTTTGGAGAAGACAAAGCGAATGCAATTAGAATATATCAGGAGAACAAGGAAAGGGAAAGAAGGAGAGTCAGGAAATGCACAGAGTTTTGACTTTCCTTATCATTTCTTCTCCTTTTCAGTCTCCTCCACTGCTAGTGTGCTTAGAAGCCATTCTCTAGATGTGTTAAATATGCACCAACGTTGTCTTCTATTTGCTAGTTTCATTTTCTATATTTAATTCTTTAATCTAATGGCATTCATTTTAGGGTAAGATGTGGCATATAAGTTTGGGTTGATGCCCCTCTTCCACCCAGAAGTTTATTTTTCCATCTCAGATATGCACCATATCAAAATGGGCCCATCTCAACTCTTCTGTGTCAGCTGATTCCCTTGCTCCAGCCTATGAAGATGGCCAGTACTAACTGGGGAACCCACTTCACCAGAGGTACCCTGCCTCCTACTTTAGGGCTTCCTTACTGATGCAGAGGAATGAAATGTGATAGTTCCTGTTCAATGTAGAAAGAGGTGTAAACAGTGCATGTGTGTGTATGTTTGTGCATGTGTGTTGTGACTGGAATAAATCTCCTTGGGTCACTTCCTTGACCAACCAATGACAGATGGTAGAGGGGAAAGCTAAAGATCAATTTTCTGCCTTTGACCTCAGATGATGTGTCATGAGAAGCAATAGTCTACACTGTCTTTTAGAAAATGATCTCTTAGTTGGAACAGTCAGCCAAGTCAATACAATTCTTGCATCTTCCACTGGCTTTCTCCCTTTTTTATCTCATTCTCCTTTTCTTTCCTTTGCTGTCTTGGATTAGGCTCCCTAATAAAGGCGCATCCTATTAGTCTTTGCCTCAAGATCTACTTTCCATGGATTCAAAGCCAAGACATTACTCAACAATAACAACATTTACTAAGAACTCATTCTTGCCTCTCTGGTTTGTAATTCTTTCATAATATAATAGGATATTAAGTGGGACTCTGCATATGTAATCTGTCCAGTTGAGGTCTCTTTAGCTTACTTATTATACTCATATAACACATTTTAATATGGGATTTATCAATTCTCTCCACATTATTCTTTATTTTCAAAATGCTCTTCCATCTTTCTCTTAATGCATAATGTTATCAATAAACAATATGATCACTGTGTAATGTGATCCATGTATATAATATGATCAATTTTGTAGTTGTGTTTCATCCATCACAGGACTCAGAAGTTATAAACAATACAATAGTTAGTAACTCACTCCATTTCTAAAATGAAGTGCTGGGGGCACCTGGGTGGCTCAGTCAGTTAAATGTCTGCCTTTGGCTCAGGTCATGATCCTGGGGTTCCTTAATTGAGCCCCTCATTGTGTGTGTGTGTGGGGGGGGTCTCTGCTCAGTGGCAAGTCTGCTTCTTCCTCTCCCTCTGTGCTCATGCTCGCTCTCACTTGTTCACTCTCTCTCAAATAAATAAATAAAATCTTAAAAAAATTAAAAATTAAAAAAAATAAAATGAAGTGCCAGACCTCTTTGAGACATACTCAAGTATTATGAAAGTAGTTCTGCCAATACTATTCCATTAGCCATTTCCAGTTGGTTGTGAGAAAATAAAGAATTATTTGAGGTCTAAAAGGCTGTAATGAGACCTGGTTTGTAGAGAGTTGACAGATTACTATGTGTCCTTTTCACAATTGCCCATGAGGGAAAGAGAAAGATAAAGCCAGATGGAAGGAATTTCAAGAGACTACTTTGGGAAGCTTGCCATGGATTCCCGGGGCTTGAGGAACACTGGAACAAGAACCTGGATCACACCTAGAAAATATAATGATGAGCTATGCCTGATGGACAGCCAGGACAGCCAGATAAGAGGCTTTCACTGTGAACAAGCTGTGCTTGGTGGGACAAAGTGTCGTGGAGAGGGGAGCTGACTATGAGCCATTTTGGAGAGGCTCCCGAGGGTGTTCCTGCTAAGGCAAAGAAGGTAGGAGATGTACTCCCAAAGGTGGGAAGCTGGGGGAGGAGTTATGGGCAGTGAGCATAGTTGGTCCATCTGCAACGGGAGGATACCAGCAGGGAAATTCTGAGGGCTTTACAAAAGAACACTCAAAACCTCTTTAAAAGAGAATATCTTCAAAGAGGCTAATGCCCTTGAATTTCAAATCCTTTTAATTCTCTGTCACTTCATGAATTTGAGACAGTGAGGTTTGGCTATGATGGATGGCTGCAGTAGGGGCACACTGGAGCTGCTGAGGCAAATGATGGGGGCTCAAGGTGAGGCACTGCCTTATTTAGCACCTGAGAGCTAGGACTGGAGCACACCTAGGAGACTGTTTTCTCTAACCAGAATCCAGATCTGGTAACTAGGGTTTTCTTATATATAAGCTATCTCTCCAGGAAGACAAATCTGTTCTCATGAGCACTGGGTCGCGGCCGAAGCCAACTCCCTGCCCCTTCAGAACACATGGCCTCTACTGCCTTATCTGTCACCCACATGGGGCCGCAACCTTTACCAAATTAAGGCTATGGCCTCCTACTGTGCTTAAGGAAAGTAACTCCCAGTGATTCCAAGATGGATTACGCTTCTGAACAATGTTATCCTCTGTGATTCCATAGTAACTTCCTGTCTTAATTTATCTCGTAATGTAGCACGAGCTTCTCATACTAAAGAAAAAAGAGGATGGGGATCCACACATCCCATTTTTTATAAGGCGACTAGGCTGGAAGGGCACCTACTACATGTGAGCCCCAGAGGGCCACAGATCTCTGCTTAACAAAATGTGAAATGATTGGAATATTCTAAGTGGGGCAAGGAATTTAACCGGTGGTTTTCTTAAACTTGAAAGAGTAAAGTGTATGCAATCTCATTCTTGTGGTTAACCTCTTTTTTATTGCTATTTGATCCTAGCATTTTCTTCCGCAATTAATGCACCTTCTACCGTCGATCACATTTTTAGAGGAATCTTCTGGTGATCACTTATTACTATTGATGTGCAAGTCTAAGTCTGGTCAAATAACATGGTTTTCCCTTTTTCCTGTTGTGCCTCCTCTTAGGAAATGGAAGGTGTCCCATCAGAGAAAACAAAACAAAACAACCTCAAACCTCTTTATGCTGCCAACTCTGTCACTTTTCTTGGGTCTTGCTTGAGGACAGTGTCTCTCCTGGGCATTTCAATCTCCAGATGTGACATCCCCTACCCATATTCTGAAACTGGGGTTAAATCCACTCCATTCCACAGCAGTTAGGGTAGGCATTCATTGGATATCCTGATGCTCAGAAACCTTTTTCAAAACAACTCTCTCCTGCAGCATTAATATTTTTTCACAAGGGCACCAAAACATGTTGCTTATACTCAAACTTTTCCCCACACAACTCTTAATGAAACAGATTACTCTTTCTTTGTTAAGGATACCATCAACTCTTCTTCACACCTGCACATTTGTGATATTCATGCATTATATTATGCCATTAGTGCCTGGATGAGAGACATTCTGTGTGACAGGTAGCCTATGGCAGAATTGCTTATTCCTCTGTGACTAAGGCTTTATTACTGGCTTCTGGGCCTTGTTCCTTCTTCTCTTCAAAGGAATGAGCGTCTTTCATGAGGCTTTCAAGTCCTTCAAGGAATTCATTTTCATCAGGTTGGCCTCCTCATCCATCCAAATGTCAGAGAATCTCAGAAGATGACATGGTTTGGGATGAAGGTGGCATTTCTCTCTTACTCCACCTCCTTTGTATTCTATATATGGAATTCCAGAGAATCATAAAGGATAGACTGTGTCCCTTACAGCCCTGCAGTTTCTGAGCTTTCCTGGGACCACCATAAGAAAGGAGGGAAGATCTAAGCTGGTGGGGTTCTGTGCCCTAACCCAGCTGCAATGGGGGTAGCTCTGCTTTTATCTGTTTTATTTTTCCTCCTTCAAAAGTTTTCTTAAGAAGGAGTTCTAAGAATTTTATTTGCCCCTACCTTCAATCACAGTTCTAGAAGGTGCTTAGGGTCATGATTTACTTATCCCTGGTAACTATTAACAGCAACCTTGGTATTGGTGCAGCCAATTTTAACTTCTTGCAAATAGATGGTGAATAATATGCAATTTTGAGAAACGTACTTTC
>JAPYYM010001563.1:0-13323 GCA_028534135.1 Potos flavus
CGAGCCTGGTGGTGGGTATTGAGGAGGGCACGTATTGCATGGAGCATGGGGTGTGGTACATGAACAATGAATCTTGTAACACTGAAAAAATAAAATAAAAGTGGGAAAAAATAAAATCAACGAGGCCATTTTTAAGTAGTTTTTATAAATCATATCTTTCTAACATTAGCTTTAAGCCATGAAATTTTACTTTATCTCAAGCTCCAATTTCGATAATATATGTCAGCTTCTCTGGGTCTCAGGACTGTAAAATGTATCCTTGCCTGCTTTCACCATTTAATAAGGTAACTGTGAATGTAAAATCAGATAGGAATTTAGAAAGTGTTTTATTTATTTATTTTTCTAAATATTTTATTTATTTATTTATTTGACAGAGAGAGAGAGAGAGAGAGTGAGAGAGAAAGTGAGAGAAGGAACACAAGCCGGGGGAGTGGGAGAAGGAGAAGCAGGCTTCCCACCAAGCAGAGAGCCCGATGTGGGGCTTGATCCCTGGGATCATGACCTGAGCTAAAGGCAGACGCTTAAGGACTGAACCACCCAGGCGCCCCTGGAAAGTGTTTTAAAGGAATGTATAAGTGGTTAACATGGTTGTCCATTCTAGCTGTCGATTTAAATGTTCTTAAGATTAAGGCCAAAAACTAGCATGAACTAGAAAGCCTTGCACAATCTGGACCCCTTTGCCTACCCTGCCAACATCAATCCCATGACTCTCTCTCTCTGACTTGGCTCCACTGCATGGCCAGAGCACGTGAGGGCCACCTGTATGCTAACTCTTTCCTCTCCTAGAGCGGAAGCAGTTGTATGCAGATGGGATGAACAATTCCAGGAATTGGCCTCAGAGATATCCTGCAGTGAGAATTATTTCTAAAAACTTAAAAAAGAAGGTCATCTGCTAATGACATTGCAATGACGAAGTCCAGTAATTCTGGCCTTTCTGCTTTCCTTTAACTAATTGACGTTACAGCTATTGGTGGAAGGGGAATTTATCCTCTTAGGCAGAATTCTCCTTAATTGTTGGGTAACGGGGATTCTTTAAGGGTCCTGTAGACTAAAGGCAAAGAAAGCAAAGTCAATGCTATAGGCAATGGGGCAGATGAAACCAAATTACCAAGTGGAAAACCACATGGCTCCTTTTCTATTAATAATTTCTTAGACTTTACATATTAAAAGTATGGAACTTTGCTAATTTTCTTGATGGGAGATGCAAAGACCACTCTAATTCTTTCCTTTCTGAGTTACTTTGCTAGGGCTGCCATAATAAATACCACAGACTGGGTGGCCTAAAGGACAGAGATTAATTTTTTTCTCCATTCTGGAGGCTAGAAGTCCAAGATCAAGATATTGGTTGGTTGGTATCTTCTGAACCTCTCTCCTTGGCCAGCAGATGGTCTTTCCCTGTGTCTTCATGTGACGCTTCCTCTTGTGTCTGTGTCCTATCCCGTCACCGTTAAGGACACTGGTCATATTGGATTAGGACCTACCCTAATGACCTCTTTTCATTTAATTACCTCTTTAAAGGCCCTGTCTCCAAATACAGTCAGTATCTGAGGTACTAGGAGTTTGTATTTCAATGTATGAATTTGGGGGCAACACAATTCAGTCCATAATATCTTTCAAACCTATTTCTGATAGTTCAGTTAGGCCACTGCAATGAACCATTCATAACAACTTCTCAGAGCATTGGTACCTTGGCGGATATGGTTTCCATTCCTTGGACCTGAATACTGGCAAAATATCTTAGTCAGCCTGTGATTCTATATGACAGCAGTATGAAAATTCTGTATATTGTGGTCATATATATTAGTGTAAATTTTCCAGAACCCATATTAATTCAGCAGTGTATTTTGTTTTTGTTATAACAGCTTTATTGAGATATAATTCCTGTCCCCCAAAATTTCACATTTAAAGTGTACAATTCAGTGACCTTTAGTATATTCACAGAATTGTGCAACCTAATTCCAGAACATTTTCATCCCCTGACCCTGCAAAAAAACTCATGCTCATTAGCAATCTCTCCCCTTTCCCCTTTCCTCCAGCCTTTTATAACTACCAACCTATTTTTCTGTCTTTACAGAGTTGTCTATTTCATATAAATGGAATCATACAGTATGTATGTGACTGTTTTCTTTCACTTAGCATAATGTTTTCAAGGTTCATGCATTCTGTAACCTATAACAGTGTGTCATTCCTTTTTGTTGCCAAATAATATTCTATTGTATGGATATATGACATTTTGTTTGGATGTATCATATTTTGTTTATTCATTTACCAGGTGGAGGACATTTGTATTGTTTTCACTTTTTGCCGGAAATAAGTTTTCAGTTATCTTGGGTATAAACTGAAGAGTAGAATTACAAGGTCATATGGTAACTCTATGCTTAACATTTTGAGGAACTGCCAAACTGTTTTCAGAAGTGACTGTGCCATTTTACATTCCCACCAGCAAGAAATAAGGTTTGCAAAACCTTCACATTCTTGCCAACACTTGTTATAGCCCATCCTTTCTATTTTAGACATTGTGCTGGATTTGAGAGCATTTACTGTATGATTTCTATTCTTTTAAATTTGTTAAGGTGTGTTTTATGGCTCAGAATGTGGTCTATCTTGGTGACGTTTCAAAGTGAGCTCGAGAAAAATGTGTGATCTGCTGTTGGTGAATGAATTTGTCTATAGAGGTCCATTGTGTTCAGTTGATTGATGGTGCTTTTGAATTCAACCATGTCCTTATGGATTTTCTGCCTGCTGAATCAGTCCATTTCTGATACAGGGGTGTTGAATTCTTCAACTAACGAGTGGATTCATCTGTTTCTCCTTGCAGTTGTATCAGTTTTTACCTGAAATTTTGATTTTCTGTTGTTAGGCACATACACATTAAGGATTATAATGTCTTCCTTGATAACTGACCACTTTATCATTATGTAATGCCCCTCTCTATCCCTGATAACTTTCTTAACTTTGAAGTCAGCTCTGTATACATTTATAACTTTACTTTTAATCTATATGTGTCTTTATATTTCAAGTATATTACTTGTACATACATTATATTTGATCTTGTGTTTTGGTGCACCCTGACAATCGAGAGATACTCAATTGGTGTATTCAGACTACTGACACTAAAATGATTACTGATACAACTGGATTAATGTCTACCATATTTGTTACTGTTTTCTGCCCTTGTTCCTTGTTTCCAGTTTTGTCTTCCTTTCTTTTTCTACCTTTTCTAGTTTTAATTAGGCATTTTATATGTTCCATTTCTCTTTTCTTAGCATATCAATTGTACTTGCATTTTAACTTTTTTTTACTAGTTGTCCTAGAATTGTAATATACATTTGCAACTAATCCAAGTCCATATAACACTATACCACTTCATTGATAATCCAAGTATCTTATAATAACAAGGTATTTCTAATTCCTCTCTCATCCCCCGTATCATTGCTCTTTCATCTCACTTATGCATAAGTTATAACCATCGAGTACACTGCAGCTATTATTTTTTTGGGCAAACTGTCATTTGTTAGATAAATTAAGAATAGTACAAACAAAATTTTAATTTCACCTTCACTTATTTCTTCTCTAAAGCTATTTCTTTATGTAGATCTGAGTTACTCATACGTTACTTTTTTTTTTTCTCTCTCTCTTTGCAGAACCTCTTAACACTTCTTGCAAGGCAGGTCTACTGGCTACAAATTTCCTCAAGTTTTGTTTGTCTGAGAAAGTCTTTATTTCTCTTTCACTTTTGAATGATATTTTCACAGGATATAGAATTTTAGGTTGATACTTTTTCTCTCAACTCTTTAAATATTTCCTAAAAAATGTTTTTGTCTTTATTCCCCCAGCTTCCCAACACTTATTTATTACCTTTTTAATTTTTTTTTTTAATTTAAATTTTACATAGTCAACATACAGTGCAATGTTGGTTTCAGGAGTAGAATTTAGGGATTCATCACTTACATACAACACCCAGGGCTCATCACAACAAGTGTCCTCCTTAAAGCCCATCACCCATCTAGCCCATCCCCCACCCATCCTCCCTCCATCAACCCTCAGTTTGTTCTCTATCATTAAGAGTCTCTTATGGCTTCTTCCCTCTCTACTTTTTTTCTTTCCCTCTTTCCTATATGTTCATCTATTTTCTTTTTTAAAAATTTCACATGAGTGAGATCTTATGGTATTTGTCTTTCTCTTAATGACTTATTTCACTTAGCTTAATACTCTCTAGTTCCATCCATGTCATTGCAAATGGCAAGATATCATTCTTTTTGATGGCTGAGTAATATTCCATCGTATATATGTACACACTGCCTCTTCTTTATCCATTCATCAGTCAGTGGACGTTTGAACTCTCTCCATAGTTTGGCTATTGTTGATAATGCTGCTATAAACATTGGGGTGCATGTATCCCTTTGAATCTGTATTTTTGTGTCCTTTGAGTAAACACCTAATAGTGCAAGTGCCAGATTGTAGGGAAGTTCTATTTTCAGCACTTTGAAGAATCTCCATATTCTCCAGAGCGGCTACACCAGTTTGCATTCCCACTAACAGTGCAAGAGGATTCCCCTTTCTCCCCATCCTTGCCAAAACCTGTTGTTCCTTATGTTGTTAATTTTAGCCATAATGACAGGTATGAGATGGTATCTCATTGTAGTTTTGAGTTGTATTTCCCTGATGATGAGTGATGTTGAGCATCTTTTCATGTGTCTGTTAGCCCTCTGGATGTCTTTGAAAAAGTGTCCTCTGCCCATTTCTTAACTGGATTATTTGGTTTTTGAGTGTTGAGTTTGGTAAGTTCGTTGTAGATTTTGGATAGTAACCCTTTAGCAAATATGTCATTTGCAAGTACCTTCTCTATTCATAGGCTGTCTCTTAGTTTTGTTGATTGTTTACTTTGCTGTGTAGAAGCTTTTTATCTTGATGAAGTCCCAAAAGTTCATTTTTGCTTTTGTTTTCCTTGCCTGTGGTGGCGCATCTAGTAAGAAGTTGCTGCAGCTGAGATCAAAGAGGTTTCTCCCTGTGTTCTCCTCTAGAATTTTGATGGTTTCCTGTCTCACACTTAGGTCTTTCATCCATTTGGATTTATTTTTGTGTATGGTATAAGAAAGTGGTTTAGTTTCATTATTCTGCATGTTGCTGTCCAGTTTTCCCAACATCATTTGTTGAAGACACTGTGTTTTTTGCATTGCATATTCTTTCCTGCTTTGTTGAAGATCAGTTGACCATATAGTTGTGGGTCCATTTCTGGGTTATCTATTCTGTTCTATTAATCTATGTGTCTGTTTTTGTGCCAGCACCATACTGTCTTGATGATTACAGCTTTGTAATATAGCTTGAAATTCAGAATCGTGATGCCAAAAAGTTTTGCTTTTCCTTTTCAGAATTGCTTTGGCTATGGGGTCTTTTGAGGTTCCATACAAATTTTAGGATTGTTTGTTCTAGTTCTGTGAAAGATGCTGGTAGTATTTTGATGGGGATTGCATTATATGTGTAGATTGTTTTGGGTAGTATATACATTTTAACAATGTTTGTTCTTCCAATCCATGAGCATGGAATGCTTTTCCATTTCTTTGTGTCCTCTTCAATCTCTTTCGTAAGTGTTCTATAGTTTTCAGAGTACAGATCTTTTACTTTAGTTAGATTTATTCCTAGGTATCTAACTGGTTTTGGTGCAATTGCAAATGGGATCAGTTTCCTGATTTCTTTTGCTGCTGAACTGTTATTGGTGTATAGAAATGCAACAGATTTCTGCCCATTGATTTTATATTTTGTAACTTTGCTGAATTCATGTATGAGTTTTAGCAATTTTTTGGTTAAGTCTTTCAGGTTTTCTACATAGATTATCATGTCATCTGTGAATAGTGAAAGTTGGGCTTTTTCCTTGCCAATTTGGATGCCTTTTATTTCCTTTTGTCTGAATGCTGAGGCTAAGAATTCCAGTACAATGTTAAATAGTAGTGATGAAAGTGGACATCCTTGTCTTGTTCTTGACCATAGGGGTAAGGCTCTCAGTTTTTTTCCCATTGAGGATGATATTAGCTGTGGATCTTTCATATATGGCCTTTGATGTTGAGGTACGTTCCATCCATCTCTACTTTGTTGAGGGTTTTTATCATGAATGAATGCTGTATTTTGTTGAATTTTTTTCTGCATCTGTTGGCAGGATCATATGGTTCTTATCCTTTCTTTTATTAATATGGTGTATCACACCAATTTGGGAATATTGAACCACACTTGCAGCCTAAGAATAAATCAAGAAAAACCGGATTGTGGTGAATGGGTTTTTAATATACTGTTGGATTTGATTTGCTATTATTTTATTGAGAATTTTTGCATCAATGTTCATCAGGGATATTGGCCTGTAATTCTCCACTTTAGTAGGTCTTTGTCTCATTTTTGAATCAAGGTAATGCTGGCTTTTAGAATGAGTTTGTAAGTTTTCCTTCCCTTTCTATTTTTTGGAACAGTTTGAGAAGAATAGGTATTATCTCTTTTTAAATGTCTGGTAGAATTCCCCTGGGACGCCATCTGTCCCAGGACTTTTGTTCATTGGGAGATTTTTTCATTACTGATTTAATTCTTTTGCTGGTTATGGGTCTCTTCAAGTTTTGTATTTCTTCCTGTTTCAGTTTTGGCAGTTTGTAAGTTTCTAGTAAGTTTTCCATTTCTTCCTGGTTGCACAGTTTGTTGGCATATAATTTTTCATAGTATTCTCTTATAATTGTATTCCCGTGGTGTTGGTTGTGTTCTCTCCTCTTTTATTCATGATTTTATCTATTTGGGTTCTTTCTCTTTTCTTTTTGATAAGTCTGGCTAGGGATTTATCAATTTTATTAATTCTTTTGCAGAACCAGCTCTTTGTTTCATTAATCCATTCTACTGGATTTTTTTATTTGTTTGTTTCTATATCATTTATTTCTGCTCTCATCTTTATTATTTCCCTTCTGCTGGCTTTAGGCTTTATTTGTTGTTCCTTTTCTAGCTCTTTTAGGTGTAGGTTAGGTTGTATATTTGAGACTTTTCTTTTTTCTTGAGGTAGGCCTGTATTGCAATATACATCCCTCTTAGAACTGCTTTTGCTGTATCCCAAAGTTTTTGAGCTGCCATGCTTTCAATTTCATTTGCTTCCATGTATTTTTTAAAATTCATCTTTAATTTCCTGGTTAATACATTCATTCTTTAGTAAGATGTTCTTTAACCTCCATGTATCTGAGTCTCCAAATTTTTTTATCTTGATTGTTTTGTACTTATTGAGGGCTGATTTGTGACTTAGTATGTGATCTATTCTGAAGAATGGTCCATATGTATTCAAGAAGAATATGTAGTCTGCTGCTTTAGGATGAAATGTTGTGAATATATCTGTTAAGTCCATCTGGTCCAGTATGTAATTCAAAGCCATTGTTTCCTTGTTGATTTTCTGCTTAGATGATGTGTCCATTGCAGTAAGTGGGGTGTTAAAGTCCTCTACTATTATTGTATTATCATCAATGAGTTCCTTTATGGGTTTTTTTTAAATTTTATTTATTTATTTGACAGAGAGATCACAAGTAGGCAGAGAGGCAGGCAGAGAGAGCGGGGAAGCAGGCTCCCCACCAAGCAGAGAGCCCGATGTGGGGCTCGATCCCAGGACCCTGAGATTATGACCTGAGCTGAAGGCAGAGGCTTAACTCACTGAACCACCCAGGCGCCCCACATTGGTTATTAATTGATTAATTTATTTGTGTGCTTCCATGATGGGGGCATAAATCTTTACGGGTGTTAGGTCTTCTTGATGGATAAACCCCTTAATTATGATATAATGACCTTCTTTATCTCCTGTTATAGTCTTCGTCTTAAAATTTAGTTTGTCTAATATAAGTATGGCTACTCCGGCTTTCTTTTGACATCCATTAACATGATAGATGGCTCTCCAACCCCTCATTTTCAATCTGCAGGTGTCTTTAGGTCTACAATGAGTCTCTTGTAGGCAGCACATAGATGGATCTTATTGTTTTTTTTTTTGTTCGTTTGTTTGTGTTTTAGTTTGTTTTGTTTTATCCATTCTGATGCCCTATATCTTTTGATTGGCCCATTTCATCCATTTACATTCAGAGTGATTATTGAGAGAGATGAATTTAGTGCGATTGTGTTACCTGTAGAATTGGTGTTTCTGGTGATGTTCTTTGATATTTTCTAGTCTTTGTTGCTTTTGGTCTTTTTCTCTCCATTCAAAGAGTCCCCCTTAAAATTTCTTGCAGGGCTGGTTTAGTGGCCATGAGCCCCTTTAGTTTTTGTTTGTCTGGGAAACTCTTCATCTCTCCTTCTGTTCTGAATGACAGCCTTGCTTGATAAAGAATTCCTGGCTGCATATTTTTCCCATTCAGCACATTGAATATTTTCTTCTACTCCTTTCTGGCCTGCCAAGTCTCTGTGGACAAATCCACTGTGAACCTGATGTGTCTTCCCTTGTAGGTTAAAGACTTTTTCTCTTTTGCTGCTTCCAGGATTCTTTCCTTGTCTGTGTATTTTGTGAATTTGACTATCATAGGCCATGGTGATGGCTAGCTTTGGTTGAATTTAATGGGAGTTCTTGTGCTTCTTGGATTTTGATGTCTGTGTCCTTCCCCAGGTCAGGGAAGTTTTTAGCTATAATTTGTTCCAATAAATCTGCCCATTTATCTCTCTCTTCATCTTCTGGGACTCCTATGATATGATTGTTATTATATTTTACTAAGTCCCTGGGTTCTCTAAATCTATCTTCGTGGTCCATTACCTTTCTTTCCCTCTTCTTTTTGGCTTCATTATTTTCCGCAGTTTTATTTTCTATATCACTGATTCTCTCCTCTGCTTCATCCATCTCATTTTTATGGTCTCCATTTGTTTTTGCATCTTGGTTATAGCATTTTTATATTTTGGCCTGACTAGATTTTAGTTCTTTTATCTTTTTATCTTCTATGCTTTTTTTCAAGCCCAGCTAGTATCCTTATAATTGTTGTTTTAAATTCTAGTTTAGACATCTTACTTATATCTGTATTGATTAAATCCCTGGCCATGAGTTCTACCTCACGTTCTTTCTTTTGGGGTGTAATTCTCCATCTCATCACTTATCATTTTGTCCAGAAAAGAAGAAAGAGAAAAAAGAACAACAAAAACAAAAAACAAAAACAAAGCAAAAAACAAAGAAAGAGAAAAAAACCCAAAATAACAAGAAAAACAAAAACACGAAACAAGAAAATCAGAAAAAAAACCTCAATCCTGGGTGTGCTTTGGTTTGCTTAAAGGAATCTAGATCCCAAAATGAAACAATAAAATAAAATGAGAGTAGAAATATATATATATATGTATATATATATATGAAAAGTATATATAAATAAAAATTTAAAAAATAATAAGAAATAAAAAAAGGAATTGGAAAATATAGGAAAATAAATGAAAAAATAATAAAAATAAAAGAAATAAAGAATAAAAGTAAAAAGGAAGCTCGATTCTATTTCTCCTAGAGCTGATGCTTTGCAGCACTCAGTAATCAATGAGCTAGTTGTTTGTGCTGGTCTTCTGGGGGAGGGGCCTGCTGCACTGATTCTCTGGATGATGTTTCAGTGGAAATGCTTCTCCAGGGCACAGGGGGTGGGGCTTGGTGTAGCCAGCTCTGCCCTTCACTAGGTGGCACTGTTTTGCTCCTTAAAGGCTTTCAACACTGATGGGCAGGATAAAAATGGCTGCACCCTGCTCTCTAGGCTCAGAACTGAAAGTTTGTTCCTCCTACTCTTCAGTGAGCCCTTACAGAAAAGCAGTCAATCACCCTATTTGTTTACTCCGATTTCTGTCTGAACTCTGTGTTCATCCTGCCCATGTCTGAGCCTTTTTTATCTTAGGCATGTGACCAAGTTTCAAAACTCCAAATTTCAGGGAGGCACACAACACTGATGAGCACTGTTGCTCCAGGGGAGGGTCTCGCCACACTTGCCTGCCTTTCCCAGGAAAGTGGTCACATGAGCCTGTGGCAGTTTGCAGTTTATAGCAGAAAGCCTCCAAGACCTGCAACTTTCCGGCGGTTTCCTGACTCCTATGCCTGGGAAGAGCACAGCACCAAGGCACCACCCATTCTTCCTGGGACCCAGGAGATCACCAGGTTACCCTGTCACTCCTGGGATTCCGCCCCTCTTCACCACCTGAACACCTTTAATCCAGGCGTACCTCCTACAATAGTGAACCTAAAACTTCAGATTTTGTACTCTGCCACTTCTAGTACTTTGTGTGGTAGCCTCGTAAGCAGGCTCCCTCTCCTCCACTGTATCCTCAGCTATGTCTCCCCCAAGTGAACTTCTGCACCTCTTACCTTCCAAAAGGTAATCAATTTTCTCCTTGTAGAGGTGCAGTTTTTGTTCTTTTAGACCTCTGATTGACTTCTGGGTGTTCAGAAAAATGTGATAACTACCTAGCTGTGTTCAAGGGGTAGGACAAGCTCAGGATCCTCCTACTCCTCTGCCATCTTAACTTCTCCTTGTATGTATCTTTTAAGACACTCCCCCCCCAACACTTTGAATATTTCACTTCACTCTCTCCTTTCTTGTGTAATTTCTGAAGAAAGTCAATTAATCCTTATTTTGCAACTCCATAGGGAAGTTGTTTTCTTTTTTTGGCTTCTTTCAAGACCTTTTTCCTTATCTTTGATTTTATGTGATTTAAATAGGATATGCTTAGGTGAGTTTTTTTTTTTTTCTTTCTTTCTTCCCTCCCTCCCTCCCTCCCTCCTTCCTTCCTTCTTTCTTTCTTTCCTTCCTTTCTTAGCAATTATCATGTTGTTCTCTGAGCTTTCTGAATATGTGGGGAAATTCTGTCATTATTGGTTTAAATATTTCTTTCATTCCTTTCTTTCTTCTGTACATGTATGCTAAATATTCTGTAGATATCCCACAGTTCTTGGATATTTTGTTCTATTTGTTTTCAGTCTTTTTTCTCCTTTTGCTTTGTAGTTAGGGAAGTTTTTATCGACGTATCTAATGAACCTATTAGACTAGAATTTATTTTTAATATTTTTCTTAAGTTTGCCATCTCTCTGCTTACATTACCCATTTGTTCTTGCTGGTTGTCTACTTTTTCCATTGGATCCCTTAGCATATTCATCATAGCCGTTTTAGATTCATGGTCAGATAATTCCAACCTCTCTGCCATATCAAAGTCTGGTTCTGATGCTTGCTCTATTCTTCAAATTATGTTTTTTGCCTTTAATATGCTTTGCAATTTTTTACTGAAAGCCTGACATGATGTACTGAGTAAAGGGAATTGAATAAATAGGTCTTTAGTAATGTGGTGGTAATGTGTTGGGGTGGGGAAATGTTCTCTAGTCCCATGATTATGTTTTGGTCTTTTAATGAAGCTGTGAACTTGACAAGTGCTTCTTAGTTTTTTGACCCCCTTAAGTGGGACAGGATGATTAGAGGGGGATGGATTTGGGTACCTCTCTTCCCTCAGGTCAGTTAGGCTATGATAAAATCTTAATAGGTTAAGCTACATTCAAATGGTTTCTCTTGAGGTCAAGTCTTGTTAAGAAGAACAGAATGCTGTGCTGTATTTTGAAATAGCTTTCTCCCTCTTAGAGATAACTGTGAGAACCTGGTAGGGCTCCTGGAGGTAAAACTCACAAAAGTGTTTGTGATCCCCCTGGAGTTTTTAACTCTCAGACTTGTCCACACTTAGCCTCCAGCAATTCATCAATTCAGCAACTATCAGTTGGGATAGTTTAAGTTTTCCTTTCTCAACACTGGTTCTCATGGAAGTTTCTGATCATGGAGTCTTCCGCTTGTGGGTTTCTTCTCTAGTAAGTTGTGATTCTCGGTATTCACCAGTCTGCCTTTTAGAAGTCTCCAGAGAAAATCTGAGCCTCTGAAACCTACAGCCTAACTCATGGTCAGGTTAACATAAAGTCACACACTAAATTTATTTACCTCAATTCCTTTTTATCTAATATGTCATGTCTGACTTTCAATTAAAAAGGCTGGCTAAATAATATAATGCAAAATCTCTGTAGATCAGATGTTTTCACTACTTTTAGGATTTTCTTTTGTTGTCATTGTTGCTGCAATTTGCTTGTCTTGTGACTTTCCTGGTCAAATTATGTAAAGTCTGTATTCTTTGTCATGTAAAGTCACTAAAATCTGTGCTTGGTTACCTTAGTAGCTAGGCAATGATTGGATGCAGATTTCCTTGAGCTAGGAAGTCTTCCTGTCTGTCACAGCGCTCTATGCTGTGGCACACCTTCAGTGCTCATTGTCAGCCAAAGGTGAGAAAAAAAGGCCTTCCTATGTCTCTCCTGAGTAAGCTCACCACCCTGCACATGCTGTGTTCTAGCTTTCTAGGAGCACATCTGAGATTTTCAAAGCCCCTGTGGACATCTAATTTTCCAGTTTTTTTTTTTGGGGGGGGGCGATACCTTAGTGACGGGGCTGCTCCCATGGAGTGAGTTCTGATTCAGGTCAAATAAAGAAGAGCCCACCGGCGTTTTTCCAAGGGCTGAAACAAACAATCCTAAAATTTGTATGGAACCAGAAAAGACCCCGAATTGCTAAGGAAATGTTGAAAAAGAAAAACAAAGCTGGGGGCATCATGTTGCCTGATTTCAAGCTTTACTACAAAGCTGTGATCACCAAGACAGCATGGTACTGGCACAAAAACAGACACATAGACCAGTGGAACAGAGTAGAGGGCCCAGATATGGACCCACAACTCTATGGTCAAATAATCTTTGACAAAGCAGGAAAAAATATCCAGTGGAAAAAAGACAGTCTCTTCAATAAACGGTGCTGGGAAAATTGGACAGTTATATATAGAAGAATGAAACGTGACCATTCTCTTATACCATACACAAAGATAAACTCGAAACGGATAAAAGACCTCAACTTGAGGCAGGAATCTATCAAAATCCTAGAGGAGAACATAGGCAGTAACCTCTTTGACATCAGCCGCAGCAACTTCTTTCAGGTCACGTCTCCAAAGGCAAAGGAAAAGAAAGCGAAAATGAACTTTTGGGACTTCATCAAGATAAAAAGCTTCTGCACAGCAAAGGAAACAGCCAACAAAACAAATAGGCAGCCCATGGAATGGGAGAAGATATTTGCAAATGACACTACAGACAAAGGTCTGATATCTAAGATCTATAAAGAACTCCTCAAACTCAACACTCAAAAAACAGATAATCACGTCAAAAAATGGGCAGAAGACATGAACAGACACTTCTCCAAAGAAGACATACAAATGGCTAACAGACACATGAAAAAATGTTCATCACCATTAGCCATCAGGGAGATTCAAATCAAAACCACATTGAAATACCACCTTACACCAGTTAGAATG